>JAEQML010055540.1:0-35820 GCA_016904865.1 Pissodes strobi
TATATATAACCTGCTTCTTTATAAAAACGTTATAGATTTATCAGATATAGGTATAGCTAATGATTTTGTGCACATTATAGCGTGCCTGCGGGAATTATTAACTTAATTCCCTACAAGTTTTCTTCCTACATAACCTAAACCCCCCATGAAGAACGCCTAGCTACGGCCCTGCTTGTCCTAGTTTCGTCAATCACACGTTTGCATTCGTTTCTCGCTTCGGTAAAATAACTGCGACTTTCAGCGGTCTGATTTTGCTGCCAGTACTTGAGGCTTGTTGTTTCCTACCTAAGGCTCTTTCGCATCTTCTGTCGATCCAGGGCATTCCTTTTGGCGGTAACTTGATGGAGTTTTGGATGTATGCTTCCATTCCTGAGGCAATTCCTTGCGTAATCTCTTCGCAACAGAGTGATGGGTCGTCAATGCCAAAGCAGACGTCAAGCCAAGGAAAATCCAGGTAGAACTCTTTTAGATCCACCCAGCTTGCACAATTGTAATGCCAGATTTCACGTGGCAATGGTGGATCCTTCTGTGGGAGTGGCAGTTCACAAACCGTTGTAATAAGTTTGTGGTCGGAAGTACCTAATGGCGGACCAACTGTAATTATATACTGGTCAGGATTTGTGGTTAGAAAAAGATCCAGGAGGGCCGCGAATTCACGCCCCTCTGAGATCCAAGTTGGTTCGTCAACAAGTTGAGTAAGCCTGCATCTGGTGGCAAATGATTCAGCTTCTCTACCTTCGTTGTCGGTCTTGTTGTGATGTTTGAGCCAGTTGGTGTATGGGCATTTAAATCTCTCAGAACGATTATTTCTGAATTGGGGTGGTCGACCTGTATTGAATGAAAAGTGGTAGCTATTGTTGTAAAAAAGCTTTGTTAGGCGCTATCGCTTGGAGGGTGATAGAGACAGCATATGAACTTGGTTAATCCCTTGGCAGTAAACTTGAGCCACATGACGTCAAGGTTGATCGGTTCGAGCGTTTCTTCCAATTGACACGAAAGGCCGCTTCGGATAGAAATGCATATTCCGAACTTATGTCTAAATCGGAAGTGTAAGTCGTAACCAGAATAGAGGTAGTTTACTGTTGTTGTTGTAGAGCATACTTGCGTTTCTGTAAGGGCAAATATGTGTGGTCTATTTGTTTGTAGATGTTGGTGTACCGAATTAATGTTTGTAATTAGGTCTCTTATGTTGCAGAAATATATTCTATATTGGTTTGGTATCCTTGCTGCCTGTGAAACGTTGCCTGAAGGGCCCCCAGGGCCACCCGGCGCCTGGAGATCCGAATGGCCGGGGAGTTCACCTCCGGAATGTTTTGATCCTGGGAGCGCCATCATGTCCATAACTTAAAGTTTTTTGAAATCCGGAACCAATTTTGGAAACGTCCTTATATCCACGTTTTTCTTGATATTACAATTGATTTCAACATCGAATTTATTGGCCATAATGTAGATGACTTAACTACTTTAAATCTCTCTGCAAGATATGCCAGTAAAATATTTTCGGCTATTTTATTCACGTTTTTTCGCAAACACCATCATGTTTTAAATTTTTCATACTGCCGTCTGGATTTTTCCGGTAGAAGATTCAGTATAAGGGCTGGCTGCATCTGATATTTCTGGTGAGGTACAGGATAAATCATCTTCACTTTCCAGACTTTTCATTACTATCTTAGGTATTATTTTACTTTAAAGAACTCACAATATCGAAAACATCTCTGAAAAATGTTGGTTGTCAAGCTTATTGGTTTCCATAGTTATACATGGGAATGATCTGCTACTATTTTTTCATTAATTTGCGGTAAATATTACCAGACAAGATATAGTTTTAGTTTAATCAAATTCAAGTCGTTGTAGAAAAAATATTGTTTGCAACTCGTATGCGAAACTCTTTGATCATCTCGAACGATTTTTGACTCAGTTTCGCCTTGCCGAGAAATAATTATTCTCGTTTTTAGTCATGCAAATTGGACGTGTGACATAAAACTAATCGTAAGCATTTTTCAGTGAAAACAAACCTTGTTTTGCTAACAAAAATCGAACATGTGTTTCATATAGACGCCGATTGAAGGTGACCCCCCCTTCCCCCCTCTTCGTCTCCCGTAAATCTTCTGGAACAATTTTAACAGTCTCACCTAGGGTTGCCAAGTGTCCTCCTCTCTGCCTTGTCACCTGTCACCTGTCCTCCTTTTCCACTATTATCATATTATTGCAAAAAAAATAAATAAAATAAAAATATAGCAATTCAATCTCAAACCATTGTCACGGCTACCAACCATCCGAATGTTTCTGTGCTACCCTATAGAACTAGCCTTGTCGCGTCTACGTCTGAGTCATCGCCGCGGCGGCCTCGAAGATTCAGGAACTGTGGAATCTCCCAATGGCTGGTCGAGAATAATATAGAGCGGCCTCGCTTCGTCCGGAGTGACCGCGATAGATTTTAGATTGTATATAAATAGCAGATAGCGGCGAGTTGCAGCTAGTTAATCATTGAGTTCTGAATTGTAAAGATCTAATAGTTGTAAAGTTATAAGAGTAGCTTAGTGTGTTTAATTGTATAGAGTGATAAAGAATAAAGAGCACCCACGCGAAAAACGTAACACCACTGATAAAAGATTTTTCATAATCAAATAATAGTTTCCTACCATTTGAAATTTGGCAAAGCGGCTTCTACGTGGCGTCAAATAATATTATTTGATGGCGTACAGTCTGTACAGTATAGATGTCTCTATTCTATTATATACGTAGATCTCAGCAGCTTTTTAAGATCCTTTACAGTCGTACGCCACTATGCAATATTAGCCGCTTCTGATTGGTAGGTTAACGTCACTTTAGAATACTGTTAACTCCTCACGCATGTCCCTCCGCTCGCTTCGCTCGCTCCGAGCCGCAACCAGGCATAACTAATTAAAACTAACCCGAATATACAAAAAGAAACACACATAACCTCAAAAAAATAAAGGAAATATGTCTTGCCCTTTACGAGAATTGAGCGCGGATCGTCTACTGTCCAAACGCAGAATCTGACATATGGACTAACAAGACCTGGCAGAATAAACTGATTGGACGCAGATAAAGTGAGTGATGTTAATCCACCAATCAGAAGCGGCTAATATAGCATGGTGGCGTATGACTGTGTAAAGGATCTTAAAATGCATCTCAGCATGCATTGCCAACTGCACACGGCCAATCAGAATCGAAACTTTTGTTTACTATTTTAAAATGTCTAATATTCCACTTCACGCATGACCCTCCGCTCGCTGCGAGGGCGGAACCAACAAGAACTAACCGAAGGCATGCCCAAAATGAGGAAAAACCTTTTTACAAATATAACCTTAAAAAAAAGTTAAATTGCGAAATCACATCAGAAGCATCATATTTGCGCAATTTTGCGACATTTTATACTCTTTTTAAGTGATTACACCCCTGACCCCTGCGTGTGTTACTTATGTTTAGATTTATTTTTTTAATTTTCATATGATATTTATAATAATCCAAATTCAAGCAATCATATTTTTTTTTTATTTAATATGTTTGCTAAAGCCTTTTGATAAGAAATGTTCATTTCATGTTGTCACAGATTGCTGTGGTTAATGGTTATATTCTTCTATAAGTTTAATGCAAAACGTTATCAAAATTTACTGGCTAAAAGGCAAATAAACATAATGAAAAGGCTCAACCATATAATCTTCTTATACATGTAACGCATTAAATTTTTCCCAGTGGGCCAGGTGACGTCACTGCTGCTGAGACACACGGGCTAGTTTGGCGAACAAATATCGTTGATGTTGCTATTCTTATTACTTTAATATTCTCGCCTAATTACCACTTGCATCTAACCGGAACTTGCAAGATTCTAACATTCGAAACGAACGTAATAATGCGCATGCGCATTATCAGTTTGCCGCGTGCTGTAATTTTGGGGTTAGATATGGAATATATTCGCGAAAACACATGCAAGATGCTGTATATCTACTATAATACAGCTCTTAACCCAATTTGTGTATCATTAAAGTAATATTTCACTCCACGCATGGCCCACCGTTCACTAACCCAAGGCATAACCAAAATCAGGAAAAAAGAATTAAACAATGCAGTACGACAATCCCAATTTACATCTTTTCCAACGACGATTCACAGAAACACTTATTTACAGGTAGTATTTGATTGTACTTAAATCCAATCGGGGAGCAGTAGCAAAATATTCAATCTAAAATATGAAATACGCATGCGCAACAATACGTTCGTTTCTAAGTTCGAATGTTTATGTTCGAATGTTGGAATCTAGATGGCTAGATGCAAGTCCTATTTACCCATCCGCTTCTATTAAGTGACGGCCTGACGGCTAGGGATGGCAACATCAGACCAAGAAAGCGATATATCGCTACATCGAGACATCGGAAAGATAACATCGATGTTCTTTTATAGTTTAATTAAAATATTTCATACTTTTTAAAACCTAGAAGGAAATGTGTGACCATTGACCCATATAGGTACATGAATTACACGTTGCTGCTTTGGGAAGAATTAAACAAGTAAAGAGAATAGCTAAAAATATTTTAATAATCAAATAAGACGAGACATTTTTATGAATAATACTATAATACTTACGTCGCATACAGATACAAACAATCTAGTGAACAATTATAAATATTTAAGATGTTATAAACTTTACGGAACAGAGTAGCAATGTACCACGCTAGAACGCAACGAAATTATGAAAACAATCAAATCGAATTATCTTTTAAAAAGTGCAGTCACCTTCTCGGGGGATTCACCGGATTTAGGCTATATTATATGTTATGTACGATGCACAGCTGGGTTGGTTGATATCTGGTCTAGCGCGGTAACGTTACCGCTTTGCAGCTTTTACAATTTTTCAGTTTTACAGGGGTTACTAGGTGGTATTAGCTGACTCGTGACCACTGTAGCATTTTCTGATATTCTACAGCTATACGGCACTATCCTATATTAGCAGCTTCTGATTGGTGGATTAACGTCACTTTCACTTTATCTAGGATCCAGTTAGTTTATTTCACCAGGTCTAGCTATCTAGTGGTCAGATTCTGTGTTTGCAATACGGACGGACAGCGTTCAGTTCCCGTGGGGGGGCAAGACATGTTTTCTTAACTATTTTAAGGTTATGTTTGTTTCTTTATGTAAATTTGGTATAGTTTTAGTTAGTTTTGTACGGTTACGCCCCGGAACGAGCGAAGCGAGCGGAGGGCCATGCGTGAAGTGACGTTAACCAACCGATCAAAAGAGGCTAATATAGCATAGTGCCGTAAGACTGTAAAGGATGGTATTATGCACCACAGTACCAGAAAACACGGTATTATTGATATTGCCCTTTGGCGGGTCACAGCACTGAGATGCATCGCTGCTGGCTGCCTCCGAAACGAGCCATGACTCGTTGCTTTTTACAGAGCTTTTCAACGACACGTACATAAAATCGATATTCGTACATTGCTCCGATGCATCGATGCATTGGTTCATATCGAACATCGATGTATCATTTCCAATGTATCGATTTTTAAAAATCATCGATACATTGTTGCCATCCCTACTGACGGCATAAATATCCCGAAAGCGATATTTCAGTTCGTAGTGCACTTGTGAATGCATGCAATTTAAAGACCTGCAATTAGCAAGTATATGGCCCTCCGCTCGCTTCGCTAGCTCCGAGGCTGAAGAAGGGCACGCTAACCTAGTGCTAATCCAAGCCATACCAAAGAAAAACCCAAAAATCAAGAAAAAAAACTGTTTACTTAAAATATAAACCAAAACCGACGGGATTTGAACCCGGGTCGCCGAAGTGATGGCCAACCATGCAGACCCCTAGACCATCTGCTGACTTAGAAACAACTGGTTGAATCGCGAAGACATGCGTCACCTCACGTAGCTAGCCAATCAAGCGTCTCTCATTCACAAGGGCACTATGAACTGAAATCTCGCATCCCGAAAGCGTCTATCGAACGGCGTTACGACATTTGAACCGTCATAATTGTCAGAATGTATAGAATTACCCATGTATTTAAGAGCCAGTCATTCCCAGCCAACAGGTTTGATAGTGCAGTAGTAAGATACTTGTTCTTGGATACGAAGGTTGCCGGTTCGATTCCCGTCAACGGCAAGACATGCTTTCTTTATTTTTTTAAGGTTATTTTGTTTCTTTTTTAAATTTGGTTTAGTTTTGGTTAGCTGAGGTTAGTTTTGTTTTATTTTTATTTCTTTTTTAAATTTGGGTTAGTTTTGGTTAGCCTTGGTTAGTTTTGTTTGGTTGCGCCCCGGGGCGAGCGAAGCTAGCGAAGGGCCTAGCGTTAATTTAATAGTACTCTTTTAAATTTTGGCCCTTCCCTTAAAACTTACCATATATGTTTTTTTTTTGCGTATATGATACCCTATTCCCTATGTTTTTCGCGCATGAGTATAACTTCGCAGAATTTGACGGTTCAATTGTCGTAGCGCCGTTCGCTAGACGCGTGTAAATATCCCCCCTGAGCGAAGGTCAAACTGGTGAACTGCTCAAGAGCAGTGCTGCCACTTTAGCGCGTTTCGCGCTAGTTCTAGTGCTTTCTGGCAGATATGTGCGCGCAATTTTAAAGAAAAAGGGCTGGGGCGCGGAAACTAGCACTTTCGTGGACTTTCACGGTGCTTTTTAATTAGCATCTGTCCGATTAACCCGATCACCAGCTGCTCGTGTTTTAACTCGTTTTGTTTTATTTAAAGGACACGTTAAGAAATAAATTACTAGTCAGATCCCACCTGGCTATTTTGCATGTGAGATATGGGTTGAAAAGAAACAATGCATGCTGTGACAGTTTTGAAAACTCGTGTCTACACACAGGAGTATTACTTTGTCTTCCTGCCTTCCGCATGCGCAGAGTACTGGTGCGTTGGTTTATAAGCGTCAAGGACTTCACGCATAGCAATCCGCTTGCTTCACTCGCTCCGGGGCGCAACCAAACAAAACTAACTGAAACTAACCCAAACTAAGCTAAATTAAAAAAAAAAAGCAAACATAATCTTAAAAAAAAGTACAAAAAAATATGCACTGCCACCGACCGGAATCAAACCCAAGCCGCCCACATGACAAGCCAATGCTCTAACCACTACAAAATCCCAACCCCGCCCGTCAATAGTGTCAATGTTGTTTACATTTTTGTACTTCAGGCATTGGTATGAGACTTTTTGAGCAAATCAGGAATGTGATATCGTGGCTCATGCGGTATGGCTCCCGCTTAGAATGCCGATGTGATTGGTTCGATTCCAGCCCCATGCAAGACTTTTTTATTTATTATTTTTGGATTAGTTTGGGTTAGTTTTTTGGTTAGCCTTGGGTTAGCACTTGGTTAGTTTCTTTTTCTTGAGCTCAGGAGTGAGCGAAAGGCCATGCAAAGCACAAAGAATCCCCCTTCTTTGTGATGCAAAGCCATACATACCCCGGCTGACGGATCGCATCTTGTTATTTAACCGCTCGTAAATCTTGGCAACATCGCATTAAACGTCAAACTATTGACGGGCGGGGTTGGGGTTTACAATTACATTGATCGTGGGCAAGGTTCATAATCTCTATGAACCTTGGACCGTGGGGTTTACGTGCTAGTCTACACCACTAGGCCGCCTGGAAAGAACGCGCTGCATCGTAAAGGTAAAGACCTTTGAATATAAAAAAAGGAAGGAGTGTTACGATCTTTGCCGATGCCAAACACGGGCGACAGAATCGGCCATGTTGAACAACCAAGTATGACTCACTGTTTCGGTTGTACCAGGGCCGTAGCCAGAAATAATATTTAGGGTAGGCAGAATAAACTTTTGGACAGGCTCACACATCACACACATAATTTATTTTATTTAAAAAATATACATCATGTATAAACTATGTTAGTACTTATCAACGTTTGAATTTCTCATTTAGCATTTAAGTTTAAACAAAAATTAACAGGCAATAGATTAATTTACATAAATAATAATTAGTATTAAGTAACTACTACTTTCTTTAACAACGCGACATACTCATTTACTTTTTGTGGAATAAACAAGGAAAACAAAATAAAACACAAAACATCACATACAAATATTTCTTGTTAATATCCCTATTATAATAGTGGTTCCCACATTTTTAGTTCGAAATTAAATTCCTTTCTTTGACGTACCATACAAATTAATAAATTAATACCCTATTGAACAACAGGAAAGCGGACTAATAATTAGAAAACGCAGGAATAGAGAATATGGCAACGGCTGTTTTCGGTGCCGCCTGGAATGGCCGATTAGAGCACATTCTTATTGCGTCCACTTATCGGTATCCCTTTAGTTTGTGATTTTCACCGCTTGAGTGACGATGCTGACGCCTTTCTTTTAATTAAAATTAGTTAAGCATTAGTTTTTTCGAGAATTTTGTGAGCCTGTGTTAAATTTTAAAATTTTAGTTTTCTATAAGCGTTTTTAGATTTATTTTTTTGTTAAAACTATGTCCACCAAAACACATTATATTTCTAGCGAGTATAAAATTGTATGTGTTTATTTAATAACAAATAAAAGTATTTATGGGCAAAATATATTCATATTGTTAAATGCAATATCTAATTAACTTTCAAGTATTCTCTCAGACTTAGATCATTAAATCGAGTCCGCTACCCACATATCTATTACGAAGCTTATGATTACTAAGTATCTGATATTCAAAGAGAAAGTGCTAGTATCTAAGTACTCGATACTTGAAAAGTATCAATAGCACACCGATACTGGATAACAGTGCTGCCAGATCTAAACGCATAGGAAACACTAGAGATTTAGGATTGAAAACGGTAGCAATCATAATATGACGTCATAATTTTTTTTTGGCGCGTGTCCACAGTTCACATTGAAGCAAGATTTTAAATAATTTTGTTATTTGGTTAAAGGAAAAAACTAACACGATTTTCAAAATTAAGAGTATATTGTAAAATAAAAAAATAAACACTTTAAATTATTCTTTTGCAAGCTATAATTTTCCCAAACTGATGTTAATGGCAGATTTTGCAATAACCTCAGTATCTGCTTTTTCAGGCGCTAGCCAGTTTTTAAATTCTGAATCTTATTCCCATTCTGGTTTAAATTTTTCAGCATATTTCCTTTTTTGCCTTACTGCAGGTAAGATCTGTTGGGTCATCAGCTAAATAAGATTCATCAGAACTAATAATTGAAAACATACATTTCTATATTTAAAATGTTGATATTACGTATCAATTTACTCACCTCATGGTCATATACATTCAAAATATTCAAAAACTACAGACAAAATATGTCACACGACACAAAGCGATGGATAAATATGATATTGTTTAGAGAAATACTACGCAAACGCAAAAACTAACCGCTGGTCGCTTCTGGGAATACCCGAAATCCGAAATAAGATGTTTACGACATCTGTATAGAGATGATGAACCGAAGCGTGTTCATAGTTTTATCGATTATCCATTGATTATTTTTTTACTTTACTTTTAGTATTTGCATAGATCTCATATTATAATTACTTTGTTTTCGATTTTGCGGTAGAATTACGAGTCTCTGAGGTAGAACAGTAGCTACAATGTAAAAACAGTGAAACAATGAAATAATCAACTTGTCAAATTTACTCCCACAAGACAACAACGTGGTGCGTAGTTGCCATTACTCTCGATTTTTTTTCATTATCCTCTAACCTCTAAATGATCTTGGGCAGGCAAATGATTTGCCAGGGTAGGCTGCCCCTGCCCTGGCGTACATCTGGCTACGGCCCTGGGTTGTACGCTGTCAGTTTCGGATACGTAAATGTTTTCTATCAATTTTAAGCTTATTTAAGGTGTTTTTACAAAGTAATATTAGGAAATTTTACAGTTTTATGTTTTAAATAGTTCAATATTTGCAAAAATAGACTAAAACAGTGAAAATAGTGCTGTGTATTTATCAAAACAACACTAATAACAAAAATGGTTAGTTGTGCATATTGTGGCTGTTTCGTGACGCCAAAAATAAACAATTAGGTGTAACTTTTCACAGGTAAGTATCTTTAGTCTTTTTGATTCTGTATTTGCTCGAATATACAGGGTGCTACAAATTCGAGTGCATGCATGGGGATCTCGGGAACCGTAAGAGATACGAAGTCGGTTAAATTAAGGCAAAGTTGTGCAATTTGGTGCCCAAGAAGATGCAGTTTTGAAATTTGAAAAATTCCGAATAGTTCCGGAGATATTCGTAAAAAAACGAAAACATCTAGGTATTTTATTTTAATTTTTTCCTGAATTTATGTGAAGAGATAATATAACATAAACTTAACATTGCCACTTTTTACCCTTTATAAAATGAAAGTATCAAATTTTAAATCTGACGTTTCGTTTCCGGGCCCTCATCATCAACTTCATTTTTTTTAAATACGGACCTGGATTTTTAATTTCACCTTTTTAGAAGCCTTTCGTCTCCCAAAACCAACGATCTATCACACTTACCAATATATCAACAATTCTAGATTTTTTCCATAAGAAATAATGCGTTAGACAGAGATGGGGCGATCTTTTCTGATTCGATTTCACTTATGAGAATATTTGTTACCGCTATTGGACAAGTGTGATACATCGTTGGTTTTTGGAGACCAAACTGCTTTTCGGTTTTTTACGAATATCTCCGGAACTATTCAAATTTTTCAAATTTCAAAACTGCATCTTGTTGGGCATCAAATTGCACAATTTTGCCTTAATTTAACCGACGCCATATCTCTTACGGTTCCCGAGATCCCCATGCATGCACTCGAATTTGTAGCACCCTGTATAAATAAAACAGGAGTTTATTTGAATTGAAATTTAAAGGTTATGGTAACGAACACAACACAACGTTGTCCATATGCAACAACCATTCTCGTCACCAATATTTGAGCTTATGCTCCTTCCTTTATTTGTATATTCAAAGGTAAAGACATTGGTAATTGAAGTATTTGTAGTGTAGGTGGCGTTGATTGATTCGTCACGCGTACTCTGCGCATGCGGAAGCCAGGAAGCGAAAGTAATATTCCTGTGTATAGACCTATAGACGCATGTTTTGAATTGCCCAACATACAGACAAGAGTCTATGTACAGACCCCGGCCGTTTTATGTATAGCTTCAAACCCTATCCCGTAGTACTATTATCGCTTTGCATGGCTCTCCGCTCTCTACGGGGGCTCAATCAACATGAACTAACCAAAACTAACCCAAGGCTAACTCGAAATATTATTATGGCTTTGCATGGCCCTTCGCTCGCTACGGGGGCTCAATCAACAAGAACTAACCAAGTGCTAACCAAAACTAACCCAAGGCTAACCCTAAATTAAGAAAAAAAAGGTAAATTAAATTAGTAAAAAACAATAAACAAAAATCTGTCGCGAGCGACTGGAATCGGACCCGCAATGCCGGCATGACAGGCAAGCACGCTACCCACTACACTACCGAGACCGAGGCCTTGCAGAAGTTTTGCTAGAACGTAGTGAAATATGCATTTAATCAAAAAGGTGATGCTGGTTGCATAAAACAGGGTTTGAAGCATTGACAAGGGAAGGGAGTGGACGGGTAAAACCGGCAGCTATTCTGTTACGGGTTGGCTCCACAATTTGACAAGCGTCAAGCGTCGTCAAAGGCTTCACGCATACTCGAGCAGTGGCGTTTCATGAATATTTTATTATAATCCCAGCAAGCATATGGCTTATTAGGTAGATTCTCGTCACTAAATTATATCTGTTATTTTATACTCCATAATACTTCTATTACTGGCTTAAATCACAAAATGCAGTGATTGAAATATAACAAATATATTTCCTTAAAAGATCAAAACAATGTACGCCACTGCGCGACAGGCCATTTTCGAGGGTAATTATGTGATTCTTATTAGCAATCATGATTGAAAATGTTACCAAAGCTAATATAAAATTACAAAGGAAGGCAGCCTGAAGTATAGTCGTAATCATATTTTGAAAGAATCTATATCTCAGCTCTCACAAAGAAAATAAATAATAAATATTAGCGTCAGCAAGAACTAGGTGTAGAATATATTTACCTGTGAAAAGTAATTCCAGGCTCCTTTCGGTCATTGCGACTTTTACAGCCATAAGAACAACAAAACTATATTGTTATGGACAAAAGTATTTTGAGAGTTTTTCACAACAAAAATCACCAAAACACACGGATGCGCCGCTTTGAATGTCTGGCTCCTATTAATGGCGTCCGTTCGATTTTTGATCACACGTACTGCGCGCAGCCGAAAAGCGAGATTATCTGTCCACTCCCTTCCCTTGTCAAAAGTTTGAAGCTTTAAATAAAACGGCCGGGGTCTGTACCTAGACGCTTCTAACATACAGTATTGCAATATGTAACAAAATAACGACAGAAACCTACTAACCATCGCAATTGATGAATATGTCTTATAGTACTGTTGACGTTGATGCTGGAACTGAACACGGACAAGATATGTATATTATATGCCTACTAAATGAGGTTGATGATTAAGTTAGGTGTAATTAACTTGGATGTTTTTTATATTTTTTTGTTGAATAGTTTTTGTTTTGTTTCATAAAACGTATTTCGTTTGGACCAATAAACGTTATTTTAATTTTAAGTATTCATTATTACCTTACGTTAATTATTATAGTAAATGTTTTTATTTTGTTATTTTGTGCATTTTAATTTTGCTGCTGAAATTGCATTCGGCGCTTTCGGGCGCATTCAAACATCCACTCTAGTGCTTATTGTAAAATTAGAAAAGCGTCTAGCCATAGGACGTAGTTTTCGAGGCCACTTGCGCAGTGGCGAAACAAGAACGAAATATCGGAATTATCCATGTCTTTACGTTCTAGCAAAACTTCTTCAACGCCTCGGTGGTGTAGTAGGCAGAGTGCTTGCTTGTTATTCTTGCGCTGCGGGTTCGATTCCCGTCGGTCCACACACGGAAAAATCGAACATCTAGCTTGCCAAAAATAAATAATGTCAATATTTAAAGTAACCCACAAAGTTCATAATATGTTATTCTATTCTCAGAGGAATCCTTGATTAATTATCTGATACAGTTTCCGCGCGGGCGCGAGCACTGTGCCAGGTTAGGACAGAAACTCGAGATATCATATCGCAGGTTAAAAGGCGGCATTTAAATTCTCGATATTAATTTAATAATAGTATTTGTTGTAATGAAGTGAGTTTGGTTTCCAGTGACAATGGATGTTAAAGCTACTGGTATGTATTTTCATGTTTTGCATAAAAATTCCTCTCAGCCAACTCTGTATGTTTTTTTATAAATAATTTGTGATGCCTCGTACCAGCGAGAATATAGTCTTTGCCTCGTACTTTGTATCTAGTTTAAGTGAAACATCAAGATTTTGAAGCCCTAAGACAAAAGTACCTCTGAGTACCATCGTGATTATATGTTTAGCTTTTTGTTTGAACCTTTATGAACAAAATATTATGAAACCAAAGCCCACCGTCACCCACCACTGAATGTGTAATCTTTTTACAGGTAGTGGCAGGGAGCAAGCTTCGAAGCGCGATCCCGCTCGCCTCACAATATATTCCACATAATACAACCTACAGGGGAACTTCCGATTCGTCTTCGGTCGAGAGTGCACGTGTCGGATATCGGCCGTTTTGTTCCAGCTTCATATACATATATGTTAGTTTTGGGAACTCAGGGACCGGGTAGTTTCCCCGAGGAAGATTCGGACGTCCAGCCGGGGGTTAGAGCCCCGTGCATGTACAAGATTAAATGTGTGTGAACGTTCAGCCGGAGATGTTCGAACCTTAAAACAAGCCGTGCATGAATAAGTCTGAGCCTCCAGGAGTATATTATTATACTCGACATACTGGGGGTTCAAAAAATAGTATCCCTGTCCACCAAGGTGTAACTTATCTGGGATGGGTCGCTCCAGCTCTAACTAAGCCTGGACAGGGGTCGTTTCTGGGTAAATGCGTAACCGCGAAGCCCATAACTAAAAACTAACTGACAACCTACATTGGCGTTTTATATAAATGGGACCTAGATGGCAGCGGAGGGCACTCCATTTATAAACAAAATTTCAGCAACAATTCCGAATATTCGGACTCAAATATTATTCTGTGCACAAGTACAATGCACAATCGTTCCAATGGAGATTTCTACAACGAGTAATAGCAGAAAAAGTATATGCTGGAAAAACCAGAGAGAGATGTTAGATTATTTACAATTTCTCACGTGTTTCTTGAAAACTATCCACTAAAAGCGTTGAAAAAAATATTAAACTCAAAATAACAATATATTTTCAAGTCTGTTACTTTTGGCAAGCTAATTGTTAGAGATAGTTTTAGATTTTACTTATTTCGCCCTGTATAAATATTCTTATACATTTTAAAGGCGCACTAGTAATTCGAAGGGCGAAAGCAAAAGTCTGCAATAGAAACGTCATCGGCTCGTACCCTTATATTTTTTATGGCCGAAGGCAACTGGGGTACCTGCATCTTATATTTGGTTACATTTGTGCTTTTACCATTTATTTTCATGCCTAGTTTTAGGACCAAAATTGACTATCAGTATCGTCAAGTAATTCGAAAAGAGCAGAGACACTTGATCGCGTCTAGATTGTAAACTCTAACGGAATTTATTTTCGTCTCTGGTCTTTATAAGCTTTACATTACATTAAATTCGGGCATGCAATAATTATTTTATTAATTCAGTTTTAAGTATACGATTAGTTTGTTTTGTCGGAATTGTTTATTTTTCAAACCGTCTCTAAAGGTATCAATAAAGCTGTATTTTTTGAACTAGGAAATACGGTTTTTATTTCGAACCGTCGTTAGTAATCTAAAACGGGTAGTTTCAGATAAACGCGACCTAACACTAATTGCTTGATTTTTCCGTGTGTGCGGTCGCGACAGATGTTTTATTTACCTTTTTTTAAGGTTATGCTTGTTTTTTTATTAATATACCCTTTTTTCCTAATTTTGAGTTAGCCTTGGGTTAGTTTTGAATAGTTCTTGTTGATTGAGCCCACGTAGCACAGTTTATACGGTGTGACGGTATAAACTGTGCCCGTAGCGAGCGGAGGACCATGCAAAACCATAATATTACCTATTATTCTTGTTTTGGTTTCGCCATTGCGCACGTGGCATCGAAAATAAAGCCCTATTGCTAGACGCTTGTTAAAATTAGTTGTGGCAACACTGGTCAAGTGAAGATCTCCTCCATGCCATAGAGTTGGCTATTCTGTGCCATAGATAAGGGTTAAGGGAAGGGTTATAGGCAATCTATGGTTATAGGGGGCAGGGTCTTCAGAGCCAAAAAAATGTTCAGCTGGTTGCTAAGGAATAATAAAAAAGAATTTTATGGCAATGTCATTGAGGGGCTCAAAGACCTTTACAAGCAGAAATTATTGCCTCTTGAAGAACGTTATAATTTCCATGAGTTCCACAGCCCCAAGCTGGAAGATTCGGATTTCGATGCAAAACCTATGATCTTATTTGTGGGCCAATATTCGACAGGTAAAACAACAGTTATTAAGTATTTGCTTGAACGAGAATTCCCTGGCATTCACATTGGGCCTGAGCCTACAACTGATCGATTCATTGCTGTTATGTATGATGAGAATGATGGCATAATACCTGGCAATGCCTTAGTGGTCGACCCCAAAAGACAATTCAGGCGTCTCTCTAAATTTGGCAGTGGTTTCTTGAATCGTTTCCAATGTTCTTTAGTTAATTCTCCAGTATTGCAAAATATTTCTATAATAGACACTCCAGGAATTCTTTCTGGTGAAAAGCAACGTGTGGATAGAGGCTATGATTTCCCTGGAGTTCTTGAATGGTTTGCAGAAAGAGTGGATAGAATTATTTTGCTTTTTGATGCACATAAGCTTGATATTTCTGATGAATTCAGGCGCTCAATTGAAGCCCTTAGAGGTCATGATGACAAAATTCGAATAGTTTTAAACAAAGCTGATATGGTAAACCATCAGCAACTTATGCGTGTCTATGGAGCTCTTATGTGGTCTTTAGGAAAAGTGTTACAAACTCCTGAAGTTGCCAGAGTCTACATTGGCTCCTTCTGGGATCAACCTTTAAGATATGATATCAACCGAAGATTGTTTGAAGATGAAGAACAAGACTTATTTAAAGATTTACAGTCATTGCCAAGGAATTCTGCCTTAAGAAAGCTCAATGACTTAATTAAGAGGGCAAGACTTGCCAAAGTTCATGCCTACATAATTGCAGAACTGAGGAAGGAAATGCCCTTAGTTTTTGGTAAAGATTCAAAGAAAAAGGAACTTATTAAAAATCTCGGGCAAATATATGACAAGCTACAAAAAGAACATCACATATCCCAGGGAGATTTCCCAGAAATTAAGAAGATGCAAGAAGTATTGGCAGGCCTGGACTTCACAAAATTCAACCATTTTAAAATTAAACTTTTAGACATTGTGGACAGAATGTTAGCTGATGACATCTCCAAACTTATGGCCATTATTCCGTTAGAAGACAGTATGACCAATAATGTAAATGGACATGTATCTGGTGGAGCTTTTAATAATATTGGAGATATTGTTTCACCATTTGGGTATAAGCGAGGTGAAGGTATTGATGCAGGAGCAGGAGAACCTTACTGGATTGTTAACAGGGAAAAGCCAAAATATGATAAAGTTTTCAGTCGATTGAATCCTGTTGATGGTAAAGTCAGTGGCATGGGTAAGATACCTTTTTGTTTCTTCTCCATAAGTTTGAGTATTCTAGTATTCCAGATATAGTACCTAGATATGCTCTATCATTGGCTTTGGCTATTTTTTAAGGGATTTAAATTATATGTTTTGGGAGCAAAATTGTCTTTAGAAAAAAACAAGGAACAGTCTGCCCTGGTTTTTTTCTCAGTTTTTTTAATTCACATTGGGCAGTAAAAATTTGAACACTTTTGGTATTGTCGAGGGAGTGGTAGGCTTGCATGATTTTAACTGTGTTATTTAATTTTCTGTTTTTAAATTTTAAAGTTTTTGAATCATTTACTTGGTTAGGTGGGCATATAAGATTTATATTTTTTGCCAAATTTAAATGTATTTTCCTATGACTGCCCTGAAAATAGACAAAAACACACTAACAACTGCTCTTGAAAACTGGACATTTCAAACATTGTGTGAAAAGTATACTTTGCACATGGCGTATTTAGAATAAAGGGCTTTGTCTCCATTTTAGAGCTTCGCCTTCAGAGGTCCCATTCCCAGATCTCTTAAAAGGGGGCCCAATTTTAGAGCTTCACCCCCCTTCCCCCCTCCCCAAAAACTGTAGAAAATGGAACTCTCATATCAAGGGCCCCCTTTTAAAGCTTGGGCCCAATTTTAGAGCTTCGCCCCCGTAGGCCCCATTCCTAAATGTGTAAAAATGGGACACCCATACCATAGGCCCCATTCTAGGGTTTCGCCCCCTGGGGCCTCATTTTAGAGCTTCGCCCCCGGACCCCACACTAGTGGCCCCATTTTAGGACTGTGCCCCTAGTTATAGTTTAGTGAGAATCTCTTACTCACGTAGCTTCTTCCATTAGGAATTACATTTTCTGATAAATCAATAATACAAAGGTTTCCCATATAACATGTCATTTTCTACCACACTCCCAGTGGAGCACCCTGTATGTAGCAGTCGTAGAAAAAGTATAGTGTGCTACACATGCTGAAAAGATTTTTCACACTCATGAGACTATATGACACCAAACTGTCTCATTCATGTGAAAAGTCATATTTTCAGCACTTGTTGCACAATATACTATTGTAACCTTGGGAGTCAGAAGAATTACAACTTTGATAGTATCACTAAGTATTAGGGGAAAGTGGTGTATTAGTAGGTAGGTGCTGTAAATATGTCAAAATGGTAGGTACTTAATCGAAAACCTCAATCATAACCTATCGGAATCTGATAATTTTTAAATACTTATTATTTTTTGTGCTGCACATCATATATGTATTAGTTGGACTGTGGTCCAAACATTTTATTTTAGTTAGATATACTTATTTTAAAACACCGGTTTTCTATCCTGCTTTAATATTTTTATTTTCAGCTTATGTAAGGTAAAATATCTAATATTGATATGTGCCTCTAGGCTCTAGGTATATCTGAATGTATATTACAATATTCTATTGTTTTTCTGTGTTGCACATCAAATAGGTATTAGTTACCTATCTACTGAGTGTGGTTCAAACATTTTATTTTACTTAGATATGCTTATTTTAAAGCACCTGTTTTCTCGCCTGTTTTGATGTTTTTATTTTCAGTTTATATAATGTATAATAACTAGGGCTCAGAATTTTTTAAATATAAGTATAGGAATAGTAGTTTGGAATTTTATTCGAATAGTTAAATATTTCAATTGTTGAATATGTTAAGTAACAAAAAATTTGAATTTAGATTTAGAATAGTCGACTATTCGAATATTTGAATTATTCGAATACAATTCCGAGCCTTAAATTATATTTTAAAACAAAGCACATGTTATTATGTACCTACACCTACATACATACATGGATAGAGGGCCCAAGATTCATAAGATTTGTAGGATATAAAATGGGAATAGCAGGAGAGGATATTGTATATGAAGAATTAACTAAATTAATTAACTTGCCTCCTCTTACTGAACGAAGAACATTTATTGATATGTGCACTCTCTACAAAATATTGAACGGTTTAGTAGATTGTCCTGAATTATTGGCTATGATAAGCATAAGTGTTCCACAGAGATTGTTGAGGGAATTCGATCTGTTTAGTGTTCCTTATCACAGGACGAACTATGGTTTGTCATCGTCTTTAACTCGTTTCGCATCAACAGCCAATGAATTGATTGGACAGAAGAACATTGATTTTTTTAGTGATTCACTGAATCTTTTCAAATCAAAAATAAGGAATGTATGGTGATGTCTAATTGGTGTGTGTTTGATGCACCTATCTGACACTTGCTATGTTATTTTGTTTTATTAATGAGTATTTATATATGTATGTATTGATATTTATTGATTTGTTGATATCTTGTTTACTTTGGCTATATGTGATTTTTTTACCCTAGGAGACCAGTGCTTATTGTCTGTTAGTTTATTTATTTTTTCTGCTTTGAATGCACCTTGTTCTGCTTTTGTATTAGACTTTTTGTAAATGGCTGGTCCGTAAATAAACATTCATTCATAAACATTCATTCATTCATTCATTCATTCAAGAGTTAGAGGACAAATGGACTAAAAATGTTTTACGACAAAAAGTCATCCTTGATGAAAGGGCCTGCTTCCTGCAAAAATAGTAAAATATGGTGTGTGAAGCGAATATTGGATTCTTTTTATACAGAGTGCTCAAAAACAATGAAAACATAGCTTTCTTGATCAAAATAATTTTGAAAATAAATTATTTTAAACAGCAAATTTAAAGAGGGGTAAATTTATATTACAAAAAATATATAAAGGTATTTTTTGTAATATAAATTTACCCCTGATTAACAATTTCCCATTCAAACATTCGAATATTCGAACATTCAAGTTATTCAAGTACAATTCTGAGCCCTTATAATATCTGCTATAGAGTTGCCGCGAGATGAGACGAGACGAGATAAGACCTTGTCTCGTCTCGTCTCGAAATTTCGAGATAAAATTTATCGAGACGAGACGAGACAAGATCGAGGCGAGACGAGACAAGGCGTTATCTCGTCTCGTCTCGGTATGTCTCGTTTCTCTCGACTTTTTTGGGTTTTTTTGGTTTATCCCAATTTTATTTTGAATTATCGGATAAATTCAATAAAAATCAGTATGAAAGTTTTAAAAACGCTCGAACCGTCAATTTTTGATTTAGTTATAAAAGTTAATTGACTTTATAACTAAAATTTGAATATATACAGGGTGGCTCAAGAGTATGATAATGTTAAAGACAAAGACTATGTTATGGATGATAGTGACAAAGACAGATACAGCCACCATTCGTCCAGTGACGTTTGTGAAAGTGATGAAATCGTCGAGATGTCATCAAAAGCTTCAGCCCAAAAAAGAAAAGCAGTCTCAAAGTCAGTGGACAAACCTTCCAAAAAAAACCACAAGTTGCGTCATTGGTGTTCAAAAAATTAAAGGAGTTATTGCATCAAATCCCAAAAAATATTTGGATTATTCTAAATATGAAACTATAGAGAGAACAAAAACCGGATTATGTTTAATTTGTGAAAAACTGAAAATAAAAACTTCAATTAAAATGAAAAGTGGTAATACCAAAGTCCTTACCTTTCCAAAAACGACCCGTCAGAATTCTCAATGTTTTTTGGAGGAGACAATATGAAAAGTTCTAAACAACAGAAGACAATCACTCAATTGTTTTCATTTGAAAAAGCTAGTAGTAAGCGGGTAAGTTGTGTAATAAGTGACGTAATGTATATTAATTTCTCAATAAATTTACTGATTTAGACAATGGTCATTTGCAAAATAATTACAAGTAAAGTATTTTTCAAGATAAATGGTTTTGATTTGTTGATTGATTAAAACTACCTGAGACGGACCCATAGTTTGAGCCGAATTTGGTCATAAACACCCTGGTTTATCTAATATTAGCTGGCAGGGCCGGACCCTAAATAAATTATTATGAATAACGTAACGAGGTATATTTATTTGAAACCCTTTTTATAATATTTATTAAAAACCCTTTTTACAATAAAAGTAAAGTTTTTTTGTTAAAGTATATATCAGTATTGATTATTCACCGAAAGTATTCAGTTGTTTCTTTTTATTAGTTTCATTTTAAGTACCTTTTTTACTTAGACTTAGAACTCAAATCTTGTTTAATTCCCTTTATTGTTAAATCCCACTATTATTATTTAAAGTCCAACCCTTTACAATATATTTATTTATTACCAGGCTAATGTCATTGCAATGGGATTAACACATGTAGTTTTAATGCAGTCAAAAAGTTACAACCATTTATCGTGAAACGCACTTTACCTACAACTATTTTGTAACTTGACTTTATTCATAGATATTTTGATCACTAAACTTCGTAATCGACTTAATACGGAGTCGGCTCGCTCTATATTATGTCTCAATTCATGGTATACTTGTTAAAAGATAAACTAAACTTTGATACCTAAACTTATAATACTTACCCTATTGTGAATTCAACTTGATACCTAAATATTCTCACTAAAATGTTAAATTAATAATATCAAACTTTAGGTTTAAAAATAGTGTGTAATGTGTATAGGATTTGTTTTTAGTTACTTATCTATTATTATTTTCTGGTATAATCACAGTGATAATGTTAAAGTTAGACTTATTTAATATTTATTTTCAGTTTAGTCGAGTTTAATATTTTTATTTTGTTTATTATTTTTTAAAGACATTATATTTATTTGGTTTGTTTTTCTGCTATTTATTCTCTATAAGGTATGCATGTATAGCATTATAAGATCCTTTACACAAATAGTGCACTATATAAAAATCGGCCTTTCCTATTGGTCGATCCGCATTGGCCCTCCGCTCGCTTCGCTCGCTACGGGGGCTCAAGAAAAGGAAACTAACCAGGTGCTAACCCAAACTAACCCAAAACATACCCAAAATCAAGAAAATAACTGTTAAAAACATAATCTTAAAAAAAAAAATAGTAACGGGGTTCGAACCTAGGCCGTCCAGGTGAGACCCAGCTGTATAAACCTCTACACCACGAGAGCTCTTGACAGAAATCGATTGCATCACGCAGACATATCGTAATACGAGATGGTTCTACCAATAGGAGAGGTCGATTTTTACATAGTGCACTATTTGTGTAAAGGATCTTTAAATGCGCATGTATATATTCGAAAACACCATGCAGTTTATTATTATTAAAATTTAAATTGTTTTATTTACTTGAAGTGTTTTAAATCATTTCGAGATATCTCGTCTCGTCTCGCCTTGTCTCGAAACATTTTATCTCGTCTCGTCTCGAAATTCGAGACAAAATGCCTTCGAGACGAGACAGAATGGCTTCGAGACGAGACGAGACGTCTCGTATCTCGCGGCACCCCTAATCTGCTACTGACATGTGCCTCCAGATACATCTGAATGTATATCACAGAATTTTATTTCTCAAAAACGCAAGTCTTGTTTTACTCTCGATTCTACCTAGGCAAACTTCCTGTCTGTTCATGCAGCTATTGAAAACATTATGCAAGTATACTTAAATCATCCTCGATATTCTCTAAAATATCGCTTCACCTTTAATGTTCTGGAGGAATAAATCTTTTGGATACTTTTTATCTTGTACCTACACCAAAGACATATATTGTTTTTATATGTCTTTGACCTACACTTAATAAGACATTTTCCAATACAAAAAATAAATGGATAAAAAGTGGCAGATAATATAACGATGTCATCATATGACATCAATATTTTCCTGGAGACATTTTGTAATTAAGCAAATACTATCTTGATTCTTGATACTTTTGTTAATCCCTCGATTAATCCTATGTTTTATGTTTTCTAAAAGTAGATTATAATTTACTTGGTAGCTTGAATGTAGATTACCTATCTATTGCCTGGCGCAAGGAATAGGAACTTAAAGAGCAGAAATAGCTTAGGTAATAAATTAGTTACAAATTAGGTACCAATCTGTAATACAAAATAAATAAATAGATAGAGAATTATTGGTGGTCTCGTCGCTCGTGTCACTTTTGCTGGCTGACTCGAATCACGTAACACCTTTAGGTCGTTACTTCCGCTTCGTTCTCGGGGATGATCGTCGAACTTCGAGGAACACAATGATAATAAAGCGAATACGAATCGCATAAGCTATATATGACCAATGACGAGGCATTTGCCAGAAGGCAGAATGAGATTTGATTTCTATTTCGAGAAGTGAAGAAGCACGTGGTTCCTCTCCTAATGTTTTATTTGTTATCTTATTGGTTTTTATCTGAAATTTCTATAAATTGTAACAGACATTTGTTTTCTTTTTTCGTTTTCGATTTTACACCCAATTTCGTTTCGGTTTTCAGCCGAAAAGGAACTTTATTCCGAATTTTGGTTTCGGCTTTCGGCCGAAAAAGAACTCCTATGCCGAATTTCGTTTTCGGTTTCGGCCGAAAAGAAAAAACGGAATTTAATAATTTCTAGAAACTCATTTTGTGAGAGATTGGTGCATTCAGCTATCCTTTCCCAATGTTTCATAATACTGGTTTTTATTAACTGATATGGTATGTTACCATATCAATTAGCCTGGACGTAGTATCTTTATACAGTAACATACCATATCAGTTAATAAAAACCAGTATTATGAAACATTGAGAAAGGATAGCTGAATGCACCAATCTCTCACAAAATGAGTTTCTAGAAATTATTAAATTCGTTTTCAATTCAACTTACTGCAGATTCGATGGAAGGTACTATAAACAAATTCTTGGCACTCCAATGGGAGCCACACTCTCACCCATAGCCTCCCAATATGTGATGGATGACCTATTAGAGGAATCCATCCCTAAACTGGGTTTCAACCTACCATTTCTAAAAAAATTTATTGATGACGTAATTACTTCGGTGCCAAAAAACAGCACAGAAGATATAGGTACGTAGAATTTTCAATAGCTACAATAACCACATCCAATTTACTATGAAATGTGAACAAAACAATAGTGTTCCATTTTTGGACACTAGGCTAATTAGAACCGAGAATAACATCACTATAACAGATTGGTACACGAAGCCCACATATTCTGGAAGATATATAAACTTCCATTCTTATCATACTCAAAAAATGAAGATAAATCTAGTAATGGGACTTCGGAACAAAATCTGGAAAATCTGCCATCAGACACGCATTGAGGAGAATCTTAAAAAGCTCTATCTCATTTTAAAGAATAACTCTTATCCTGAATGGTTTCTAAAAAAATTTCTATTCAATTCTATGAATAATCAAAATTTTCATGTACAACTTGAGGAAAATGATACTGAAATTAATGAGCAGTCACCATCTCATCAAGAGAACAATAATAATCAGTACAATGCAGCTATCTCCCCTGACATCTCAGCATTTCCAACAGCAAATCAACAAAAATATTATTTCTCCATACCTTACATTAAAGAACTTACACATACAATTGAAAAAATACTTACCCAACAAATTAATGTTAAAATCTGTGGTAAACATATTATGAAAATAGGTAATACTTTTTCCAGGCTAAAATACTCTGAAAAGAGCAGGAGTAGTATATAAAATTAAATGTACCGATTGTAATAAAAATTATATAGGACAAACATCTACTGTACTAAAGGATAGAATAACTAGACATAAAAGTGACTGCAGATTAAATAAAAGAACTAGTACCTTATCTGAACATGTAATTGAAACTAACCATGACATAGATTATACAAATGTAGAAGTACTTGGTACTGAGAGTAACTCCACAAAAAGACAGTTCCTGGAAATGGTGGAAATCCATCTAGACAATAACAGCATTAATAAAAGAAAAGATGTGGATAATCTCAGTATAATTTACTCCTACATACTAACTTGTGTAAATAATCATAATGCTGAGAACAGTGAATTGAATACTTCAAATAATATATCTTTCAGCTAAGCATCTTGTATAAAACCAACACAATCTCTGAAGAAAGTCACCTTTTCTCTGCATTAAATAGTGTTATATTAATAAATAATAATTAAGATTATATAAAAATGGGTACCAAACAACATAACATCAGCCTACCTGCAAGCAGCAGGATTCAAATCTTCCGCCAAATTAAGAATCAATCTACCGCCAAATGAAGAACAGAGGGCGCCACACACACCGGTGGCAAAAACCTTTAAATTTAAAAAAAAACGATGAATGTTCTTTGTCCGTATCCATTTTGTAGGTGAAAAATCTCGGCCATATATAAAGCATATTAACTGCTAGTCGTTATAAATTAGAAATTAAAAATGTAGATATTAATACTATGGTTTGGCTCACGTAGCGATATTTGTTCCTGTTTTTTCATGGTGCCGTTTAATTTAACCATTGTAAACTCACTTTGCACGTAAGTATCATAATGATGCATCTGTAATTTAATTTGAAAAAACCTAGTTATGTAACTATAACTTCTAGAAGTGTAACACATTCTGTTCTGTAATTGTAGCCAAGTATATTAATGTAACGGCTACATTGTATTTTAATGACTGAAAAAGAGTAAATAATTTTTTGACATATTCATTTTATTTTTATTTTATTTTATTAATTCTTCAAACCGCTTACAAAGTACGTAACATATGATTCGTCTTATAGTAGTAAAAAACTTATCAAGCTAAAGAATAATTAACACAGTATACACAGAGTACAACACAGGATATAAAATAGAACAATACAAGAAAACAATGAACAGGCAGCCATCCAAGACTAAAAATTCAGATTCAAAAAGTTGAAAATTACTTACAACTTAATAAAAAAAGTAAAGAAAAACAATAGAAGACACAAAATTACATATAGGTACACACATAAAAGGTTTTGTTTAAAACTGGCTTTTTTATGAGAGATGCCTGCGGTAAATAAATCTGATTATACATGGTTAAGCTGTGGCCGTAAAGGGTCCAATTCCGGTAGGTTTATATTTATTTTGCTTTTTGGGAACTGTTTCCATATGAGGAGACCCTTTGGTCACAGTCCATTAGAAACTACCAAGTAGTGAGATTGTTTGTTGAAACCCTATTATATTTATCGAATTATTCCAATATTCAACTAAGTTAGAGAAAAGGAAGGTTTTCACTCACAAAGGATGGGTTAGTTAGTTCTGTACGCCTCTTTTCTCACAACAAATTTCTGAAGCGTATTATTTTTTATTGTGTCTAGAGATGATCGGATAATACCAACACATCACAAGTATTGATATTTAGTTTTCGATACCAAGTATTTTTGTATCGATACTATCTTTACTCGCATCGGTACAATCTAGACTAGAAGTATCAACTAACTTAATTCTATTCTTTGCGCGGAAATAAACGTCACCAAAAACCACTGGATCCTCAGGTCTCTGGTGCTTTCGACGCCGACCGGGAAGCATTTTTTACGTTCCCTGTGTGCAACCGGTTGCAGACACAGTGTAGGAAACGTAATGCGCACCGAAGCACTCCGATCCCTATACCGTGTGTGCAACTTGTGCGCATTATTATGGCTCTACATGCCCCTCCGCTCGCTACGGGGGCTCAATCAACAAGAACGAACCAAGTGCTAACCAAAACTCCGGTCTAACCCAAAATGAAGAAAAAAATTTTTACAAACATAATATTTCAAAAATAACAAAAACATCGACGGGAATCGAGCCCGAACCACCGAACTAGAGGTCTAGCATCTTAACTACTGAACCACAGATTCTTTGTGTACTGAACCACCAGAGCATTTGAAACGAATTTGCTGGACCCTAAAGACATCACAGTTGGCGTTGCACACACGATATAGGGATCGGAGTGCTTCGGTGCGCATTACGTTTCCTAGACTGTGTCTGCAACCGGTTGCACACACAGTATAGGGAACGTAAAAAATGCGACCGGGAAATATTATTGGCGCAAATTTGAATTTGGTGTACCGTCCGAGAATATCATATCATGATCGACGCTTGTCTGTGTCGTGGCGTAGTCGTTCTACAATACAGCTTTCAAAGTTATGCAAAGTATTTTGTTGCGTGTCTTTAAATATTAAAACAGTATGCATTGCCCACCGATCGCCCCTTCGGGGGTGCAACCATAAAGAATTAACCAAAACTATCCCAAGGCTTGCCCCAAAATCCAAACAAACTTTAAAAATCACTTTTGATTGCACATAAAGATGATTCATATTGGGTACTCATTACAGGAGGTATATGTAATTAGCTCGCATCGGGCAGCAGCAGTAAGATATTGTATCGGGATCAATCCTAAGGACATCAGCTAAAAGCCTTAACCCATCATAATTGATCTGAGCATTCGGTGTTTTTAGCGGCCTTACACGGAGATTAGTGTTGTTGGTTGATTAACTCTGAGTTTGATGATTAGATTAGATTCGTGTCTTGCAAATCTCATATTACCATTTTTATTATCATATGATGTCGCCACTAGAAGGTGAAGTTGCTTTTGCTAAAAGTAATTTATTTATTTATTCACTCCTCTTACAGACTCAGAAAAGTAAGTTCTGTAATTACATGTAAGGCATATACATATATCCCCCAAATAGACCTAACATCACAATTAAGCTAATTTCATTGTTGGTTACTATATCGTTGCACTTTATGAGCATATAGTTGAGTGGCGAACAATCCAGTTGGTTTGTGTAAAATAATCTTTTATGACTAAATCTAAGATTAATTTTAGGAACTAGTAATATAATATGATTGACTAAATCAAAATATTTGTATTTAATATCATTCAATATATATAGTAAATAAATAAGACCAAATGAATTGTCCTTCTGTCATCTGATCTAGCAAAACCAAGCAATCCTTTCCTGCATGCCCCGATAAGAGACGATACAAGGATATGCATTAGATTTTCTTACATATAGTTACTTAAGAAGTAAGTCTTTATTATACTATTCGCAAAGGCCCTGGGCGCCCAAATAATCGTCTCACCAAGGCATTATAAAGCCGTACAATGGTATCCAGGTCTCTAAAGAGCCCCAGCGTTCCTAATAACAAAACCAAGCACTCTAAATGCTTTATTCATAGTTGCTATATAGTAGGGAGCATATAGAATCATAGTGCTTATTAAACCTGAAATTAGGCTGGCCTAGCAACTTATCGTTGTCCGTACCACATCAGAGGGCTACAGAGTTGCACGCGCATCACATTGTTGACAAAAATGTCTAATATTACACTTCACGCATGGCGCTTCGCACGCTACGGGAGCGCAACCAACAGAAACTAACCCAAGGCATGCCCAAAATAAAGAAAAAACTTTTCACACAATATTAACAATAGAAAAAGCATGTCTTGCCACTGGAATCGAACCTGGGCCACCGTATCGCAGACTCAGCATCTAACCTTTAAATAATATGAGGAACAACTAAAAATTATTTTTCTGATGCAAGTTATAACAGTGCTCTTGTCGATATTAAGTGCCTTCTTATTTTGCGAGAACCAATTCGTTACGGATTGCAGGTCCTGCTGAAGTATACTATACTGCTGAGAGGAAATTGTCTTAAAAATCTTGAAGTCATTGGCAAACAGTAAACTTAATGAATGGGTTCTACACTTGGGCATAACATTAACCCTGCAGTAGTCGTGCTGATGGGCATAGTCAGGATTTTTTTCTCAGAGGGGGGCGAACCGTAGACAAGGCCGCAATGGTACCCGTTGGCGAAGACCAAAATTTTGGAAGTGCGACGCCAAAATTTTTACCCTGAAATCGTTAAAAAACCAAGGATTCGGCACCCTCTTGAATGACATGGCATCAATGGTATGTTGAAAAATGAGTCGGTTAAATTTTCAGACACTACGCCCATGGTCGCGCTAATATTTAGGATAGAATAATCGCGCGCGGACTCGCACTCCGCAGAACTAAAAAAAATTATTTTTTGCTTTTATTGCATTTTTGACAAATAAAAAAAATACATTTTAATGTACTAGAAAGAAGAAAATTAAATGAAATTAATTTGGAAATAAAGTAAAATTAGTTTATCAATGTCGATTGACTGACCTACAAGCTTGTCGCTAGAAAAACGCATAGACTTTTAGTTTTGTACAATTACTGGATATCTCCAGAAATTCTATTTTTAAACCCTCCAGTATGTCGAGTATGTACTCCTGGAGGCTCCGACGTGTACATGCACGGCTTGTTTTAAGGTTCGAACACTACCGGCTGGACGTTAACAACATTTAAATCTTGTACATGCACGAGGCTCAAACCCCCGGCTGGACGTCCGATTCTTCCTCGTGGAATCAAAACGGTCCCCGAATGCTCACCACGCGCCCCCCACACTTATCATATATGTATATGAAGCTGAAGACGAAAGGGCCGATACCCGACACGTGTTCACTCGACCGAAGACGAAGCGGAAGTCCTTTTTTAAGGTTATGTTTGTTTCCTTTTGTAAATTTGGGTTAGTTATTTCAGTTAATTTTGTTTGGTTGCGCCCCGGAGCGAGTGAAGCGAGCGGAGGGCCATGTGTGAAGAGCTAACAGTACTCTAAAGTGACGTTAACCCACCAATCAGAAGCGGCTAATGTAGCCCGTAGGTACTATAAAGGATCGGTATAATTACTCACTGAATGTTTATTTTCATTACGGCTAGTAATGCAAAAATTTCAAAATACATCGATACATCAAAAATTGATGCATCGAAATCGATCCATCGATGTAGCAAAAACATCGACCTTAATATATCGATGTTAAAAAAACATCGACTGAAAAACTTTGATATGCTCAATAAAATACAAAATCATTCTCATAAAAAACAAAGCAAAATTATCGACCCAACCCAACCCAATTTTGTTCTTTACTTAAGCGGCACTTAACACGACGTGTTTCATATGTTCATTTGTATATTTCGTGGTCCCGTATTAAGCATTTTTTGACGACATAGTTAAATGTTTTAATACATGTATGTGGTATCATTTTACTCAATATATGTTCTAGTATATTTTGGTGTATAAATCAGTATCTATAGTTGATCGTGGTGACAGTTAATTACATAAATCATATGCAGTTTCAGTAAGATCAACTGCGAGAATTTGTTTATTGTGTTTTTGTCTATTGTGTACTATTTTTTGTTGGAATTTCGGCGATAGCGATAACCAGTGAATACCTTTACTTTTGTTATCACAAGAGGTTGACCCAATAATTGGTATTGTACTAGATCTTCTATATTTGAGGGGTTCAAAGCTGAAGTGGACCAAGTCCATAAATCGAAAAATTTCAGTTATATACTGTAAATGGTAGCTTAATGTACATGCTTTTCAGTGCTGTAATGAACCAAGTCCATATTTAATATTCGTATTAGCAGTTGAAGCAACCTTATTCTTACTGTGAATATACTCTCAAAACATTCAGTGTAAAAGTGAACCAAGTCCATTTAACCGTTGTCAATCGTTTGACGTGCATGAATTTAAACGCAACAGAAGGCGGCAGGAGCTCTCAGGACCTGGCTTCTTGTATTCGCAAACATCTCAAAGAAAATGCTTCCACCCATAAAAGCATTATCCTTTTTTGTGATTCTTGTACATGGCAAAACAGGAATATTAAAATGTCCCTTACGCTTCTAAAACTTGCACAGGACCCTGATATGGCTGTGGAAACAATTGCTCTAAAATTTTTAGTATCCGGTATCCGGTCATTCCTTTTTGCCCAACGACTCTGAGTTTGGGGTTATAGAATCATCAAGCAAGAAACATCAGAATATCTTTGTTCCAGAGGACTGGTATAATATTATCAAAAACTAAAAGTAAAAGAGACCCCACTATAAAATAATTAAAATGAAACGTGATGAATTTATAAGTACTGCTGCTTTAGAAGATTCTATTACTAATAGAAAGAAAGACGGTGACAACGTTCCTTGCAATTGGCTAAAAATGCGCTGGCTTCGATTTGAAAGAGGGGAAGAGTTCAAAATAAAGTTTAAGGAAACTTTTAATGAACTCTTACCATTTCGGGTTTTAGATCTAAAGAAAACCAGTGGTCCAGGACGGAAATTGTTGTCATTAAGTCATGTTCAACAAGAATGCCTTTACGTTTCAAGACGCCCGATATCTAAAGCTAAAAAAGACGACATGACTGACCTTTTGCCTTACATTCCTCCTGTGTATCACAATTACTTTAAAAATTTACCACTTATTAATTCCACTAGAGCAGCACCACGAATAACCGACATTGCAGATGATGAATTTATTTATGATGAAACAATTTAATATATAAGATTAAGTCGTGTTTATTAAATAAAACTATTTGCTGCATTTTGTTTTTTTTCCTATATCAACTATAACAAAATGTTCACTGGAAAAGTGAACCAAGTCCAACATAATCGAAAAAATCATGTTGGACAAAGGCAAGATATTTTTTCGAGTGCCAACAAATAATAAAGATATTTAAGTTAGGAATGGAATAAAAGTATCCCACTTAAAAAACGTAAAATAAATTATACTGAAATTAATAATTTGCATAAAACTATTAACCGTGTTTACTTAAATTTAGTTTTTAAGGACTTGGTCCACTTCAGCTTTGAACCCCTCATTTACAGTGCTACCTGTAAATTAAGTGACGATAATGCAAAGGGCATTTAAATGCTGCAGAAAGAAACAAGGAGTTCTCAAACTTCTGCTGCATCGTATGTTCACGAAAACTGTACCAGTATGGATTCAGGCGAGTTTCTTTTTCTTGGTTTCATCGTTTCTGCTTGGTCGTCGTCAACGTGTCTTCATAGGGCCTAATTGCTCTACCTACAAATCCATTGATCATGGACTGCCACAGGGTTCAGTTTTGGGTCCAGTCCTACTTCTGCTTTACATAAATGATATCCCTAATCTTCCTATTCGCGGTAAGTTCACTATATTCGCTGATGATACCACCATATTGTGGAAGGCTCTAGAGCCCGGTTCCCTCCAAAAATCATCTTGGAGGATCTCCAAGAGTGAAAACTTGGTGCGACTCCTACAATCCTACAAAGACAAAATTGATATGTTTTAAATGTAATCTTGCAAATATATTCATTGATAATGCTCCAGTTGAGATCAGGCCTGACAGCAAATTTCTTGGACTTTTCATAGATGGAGATCTTAAGTTCCATTCACACATAAATCAACTTGCTAGTAGGCTATCATCTAGTTGTTTTACTGTTAGAATCACAGTTCAGGAGCTGGACCCTAGGATTGGAAAGTCGTGTATTATTCACTTTTTGAATTCCATCTTCGGAATGGAATTGCTTTCTGGGAAAGTGCAAGCGGCTTCATGATTCAAATGATTTTCATCATTCAAAAAAGGGCCGTTATATATATTTGTAGAGCTGGTCCCCGAGACCCATGTCGACCTTTTTTCGTCAAGAGAAAATGTTAACCCTTCCATCTTTGTATATCCTTGAGACTGCTTGTATTGTCTTTAAATTACAGTCGAGGCTCACGATGAGAAGCTCCCGGTATCCAAGCAGGAATAACAGGATTTTCCGTCTTCCGCAGCCTATTTCTGCACTGACGAGGCGCTCAATCTTCCACGAAAGCATAAACATCTTTAACCACCTCCCACCTTATATCAAAAGTTCAGCATCCCCAAGGTATTCAATAGAGAGCTAAAGAGCCTGCTAATTGAGAAAGCATATTACACTATCCTAGAATTCCTCGAGGATGCACTATGACAGGTATACTGTGAGAATGACATGTGATGCAGCGTTTGCTTTTTGTATATTTGTGTATTTTTTGAAGTGAAAACTTTAGGCGCGCTTTGCGTTTTTCTTGGGCATTGAATTCAGTAAAACCGTCACGCGTCACGCTCGGATATGTATGGCATGTTCCCGAATATAAATAAATAAATAAATAAATAAATATGCCTTTTATTAATATTTCAAACAATATAATACAAATACAAAATAGGCACAGAATAACGGAATACACACTAAAGCCCTAATTTCCACTATTTAAAATTATTGATTTCACAGCTCTCTTAAATTCTGCCGTCCCTTTTCGGGACACGACATCATTTTGAAGTGAATTATAAATTTTTACGGCATTAAAGCTGAAGGACCTCTGAAAAATTGCAGTTCTGTGTTTCGGGACAATAAACCTCTCGGAGTAACGCGTTTGCCTGCTATGAATATCGCTTGCACGAACTAATTCCTGGAATAAATAGGTGGGATTCCTCGTCTGAACAACTTTATGAACTAAGGTAGCCAAATGTACAAAAAATCTTCCTTCTAACTTAAGCCATTGAGATGCCTCAAATAACGGTGTAACATGGTCGTACTTTCTAACATTATAACAAAACCTCAAACAGGAGTTCTGAACCTTCTGAAGACTATTCTTTTCACGCTGTGTAAGTGCAGGCCAAAACACGATGTCACAATAAGATATAGATGACAATATTAAAGCGTCACAAAGTCTTAATTTAATTTCAGTTGTTAAATAATCTTTTTGCATGTATAGAATTTTTAATCTATAATAGCATTTCTGCAATAAACCAGAAATCCGAGACTCAAAACGAAGCTGCGTGTCAAAAATAACTCCCAAATTCCTACAAGACTCCGATGGCTCCAACGCTGTACCTCCAATTTTAACAACAAAGGCATCTCCATGCACGATCCGCGGTCCAAAAAGAAGCAACTTTGATTTGCTTCCATTCAGCAACAGGCTATGACACCGAGACATCTCCAAAACAGAGTGCAGGTCCTAATTAACCCTTTCAGCAGCCTCGACTGCATTGAAAGCATCAAACGATTGGTATACCTACATATCACCCGCGTACTGATGCGATTGGCATGTCTCCAAAAAGCTGCAAAAATCCGCTGTGTAAACCGAAAACAAAAGCGGACCCAAAATACTCCCCTGCGGAACCCCTTTATTAATTGGCACAAATTCAGACCTACTGCCGCCAACGCAAACCCTTTGTTTTCTATCCCAAAGATAACTCCGGAAGAAACGAACTGCACTCTCCCCCAAACCGAAATATCCGAGCTTCATAATAAGCATCTCGTGATCCAGGGTATCGAAGGCCTTGCTAAAGTCCAATAATACTAGCGAAGTTGTCATACTTCTATCACACGCTCTAAGGATATCATCACTCACTTGAAGCAATGCCGTAGTTGTACTATGTAGAGGGCGAAAACCAGACTGAGTGGGCGGCAAAACATTATTTAAAGCAAAAAACGTACTTAGTTGATCATGAATCACTCTCTCAAGCACTTTGGATAAACAAGGCAGGATACTTATAGGTCGAAACTCAGAAACATTCTTCGGACTAGAGACTTTCGGAATGGGCAACACATTCGCAAACTTCCATGCCGACGGAAAGGTAGATGTAGCAAGACATTTATTTAATATGAAAGTTATATAAGGAGTGAGGTAAGGAGTAACGCAGGAAATCATCCTTTTGTCTATCTCATCAGGTCCCGCAGCACTTGTTTTGATCTTAAAAATAATTTTATTGACGGTGTCCTCATCAACCTCAGAAAAAACGAAATCCTCTGCCTAAAATTGTATTGTTGACAGTTAAATCAACTGCAGGGATGCTGCCAAGAAAATGCTCAGCAAGCTCCGATGGAGTACCCATATTTAAATGTTGTGACCTAGATGAAACACCAATATTCAATCTTACCCTGGAATTGATTGCCTTTGGCTCCACAAATGATTGAATTTTGTTTGGATTGTTATAGAGCCACTTCGGCCCCGGCTCAAGGATGTAAACTGCACAAGTGCAAGTTTAGTGACCCTAATGAAATGTGTACCTAGTTTCGTCGATTCGGTATCTATTCGGATACCGTTTTCAAGAAAAGCAAAAAACTAAAAATGAAAATGGTTAGCAAATACAATAAAACAGTAAAAAGCTCTTGCAGACTGTTTTATTGTATTTGCTAACCATTTTCATTTTTAGTTTTTTGCTTTTCTTGAAAACGGTATCCGAATAGATACCGAATCGACGAAACTAGGTACACATTTCATTAGGGTCACTAAACTTGCACTTGTGCAGTTTACATCCTTGAGCCGGGGCCGAAGTGGCTCTATAACAATCCAAACAAAATTCAATCATTTGTGGAGCCAAAGGCAATCAATTCCAGGGTAAGAATGAATCCTCCACAACAATATAGAACATATTTACACCAATATTCAAGTTCTTAGCTGTATTCCAGAAACTCTTGGGATCAACTCGAAACTTATGCTGTAGGTATGCCTTCTTCTCGTTACGGACCGCCGTTGTTATATAATTACGAAGATCTGTATGTTCTTTCCACGCAGCATCCGTTCTAGTCTTTTTAAATTTAGACAGAGCCTTACCACGCAACTTCATCATAAATCTAAGATTATCGGTTAACCAAGGCGCAGATGACTTGGTAAAACGAGAAGTTTTAATAGGCGCGTGAATATCAAAAACTGCTTTTAAATGACAATTAAAGAAATCCACCATCTCATCAAATGATTCTATCTCATATATCGAATTCCAGTTAACCGTAAACAAATCTTGAATAAAATTATTAAAATTGAATTTTTTATAGTCGCGATATGTTCGAAAAGTTATAGGCGGCCGAGGCTTATGAATTTTTAATTTAGTTAAAACCAAGCAGTGGTCTGATACATCATCCATTCCTATGACATGTGTGTTCAAGGGAAGACTTGGTGAAGACGCAACCAAAATGTCTATAAGTAATTGTGTGTTTTGAGTAATACGCGTAGGAGAAGAAACTAGTTGTGTAAGAGAGTATTTATTAAAAAGATTACTTAGTATTCTATATCCATCATGATTGACCTTTAGTAAGTCCACATTTAAGCCCCCCCCCCCAAACACGACATGACTACAGGATGGCAAAAAAGATATCAAGGCATTCTCCAAATCATCAACATAATTATACAAATTAGCGTTTGGAGGTCTATACAACGAACCAAAACATAACGTCTGGCCATCAATCTTAACGCCCACCCAAATCTGTTCCAGTAGGCCCGCTGCCGGGGGTAAAGATAAAACTTTAAATTTCAAATATTTTTTCAAGTAAAATGCCACTCCACCCCCCTGCCCACTCTGTCTCTTCTTACCAGCACATAACCCAGAATTTCTAAGCCCTCACCTTCAATACCATTATTCAACCAGGTCTCAGATAAACCAATGATGTCGTATCCCTCACTAGCAACGAATTCAGAAAATTCAACAAAATGCGAGCATAATATAGACCGAATGTTGAAATGCGCAAAAGTTAGGTGCTCATTCCTATTCTGCATTAA
>JAEQML010055541.1:0-35817 GCA_016904865.1 Pissodes strobi
AGTCCAATACCTGCTTTATCTTTATCTGTTTTGTTTGAGAAACTACGGAAACATATTTGAAGTAAAAGTTTTAAGGGGCCTAGTAGAGGCCACACCTTTCGATTGCTCATATGGTGTTTTCGAATTTTATTGATCATACATATAGTGAAACAGGCCGACCTAGGTATGCAAATTAGCAAAGAAAAGTTCTAAAATAATAAAATTCACCGGCAAAATTAGAATACACTCGGTATTATAAAAAAGCTTTAAAAACGCACTTCTTACATGCAAACCTCCGAGATGTAGGTAAAGAGGGTCGAACCGAGCGCTGGAAATATACGGCACACTTAGTTACGTCTCTTTTTTATACATTTTTCTAATGTGAGAGATCGAAATTTTTGTAGTCTCTTGTCGCACCCACACCTCAAATGGGGACTTTTTCATATAGAAACGCCGCAGCAGAACAAGGTCTTGCAAATTCACTCGCTTTTGGCTCGCTAAAATGCCTGAGACTAGTTTCCCCTTTAAATATCCACCTATTTTCAAATTCACTCATTTTGGCTACACACTGGTCCGATTCCACTCGCCCATAAATTCTTAGCCTGGGTTCCGATGGAAATTGCCACATATTCTGACATCCAACTAGAGACGAGTTTCTCACACATCTTGTATAGTTTCTCAAGTATACGAGAAATTGAGCATCTCCGTAATTTTCCTGAGCCAAATGAAACTAAGAACAAATCCTAAAACTTCAGCCATAGGCGCAACTCGCAGGGGAGTCGAGACGACTTCCTTACAAATAGGTAAATTCTTTGGTTTCACTTACATTCTTTACGATCTAATAGCAACATCATTTTAAGGGAGGGTCGAACTTTCAAACCGCGTGCTTTAGTGTGATGTGATTGTGACCAAATATGTTCTAGTAAACTTAAACTCTCTTATCTCCGAATAACAACCGAATAATTAGTTGGGGTTTTCTTCCATTGGTAAGATCCTTAAACAACACAACAAAGGGTATAATAGTCTTACAGGACGCGAAAAGAGCCTACATGACACCAAAGAGCCTAGGGACAAGAGAAGATCCGTCGGGAAAACCCCTCAAAAAAACCTTGTGACGTAATCTTCGTGGGGGGGGGGGTATCTTAAAAATGTGCATCTATTATATACGTCTTGGTCAGATCTTACCCGCTACGCTCTCAACTTGTTACTAATTTTCTTCAGTATGTGCATATATATTATGTGGTATGCATATTATATTTTCCGTATGAGTAATGTGAATCTATCGAGCGTAGAGTACAGTGTAAGGGCATATATTTTGGATCCATTTTTTTAGGTATTAAACGGTCACGATTTACTTCTTGGTTCGATGGCCTGATTGAAATGGTGTAACTTAATACTCGTAAATAATTTTTTCTTTTTTATATACATTTTTCTTTTAATAAAGAAAGCCAATTCATTTTGTGTTAAATTTTAGTATATGTTAATGATTATTTTTCGTAAATTAATACTGAGTTTTCCTTAAACTGTACAAGTAAAGAAAAATAGATGTATTAAAAATGGCCATTTGAGTTTTATTGCCAGTATTGACTGGTCACTTAAGAAATTGTAATTATTCAAGATAATGGTTTTACAAACATCTACTTTAGAACCTACTACCAAACAACGTCAATTGAACAGGGTCTTAGCCGACAGTGGTGATAAATCATTCATCAATGTTCTGTCACGTCCAAAGAGTAAGGGTCTATAGGTACACGAATATGCCCCGGAGCAGGGGTGTTTCAATAGATAAATTCAATATTTATTGTTTTAAATATTTCTAGTTTATATATATAGTATATCTAACGCGTTTAATTTAAATAATAGTTAATTACACTTTCCTAAATTGTCGTATAGATAGGTTATCCATAGATTGTCAAAAATTGGAATTTGAAAGATCAAACTAAAGTAGAAAAGTTGTCACCCCAACAGATGGAAGAAAATAAATAAATACGACAGTCAGTCGTAAAATCAGTGTAAAAAATATTCGGAATATTTCGTGACCAACATGGACATACATATTTTAAGTATACGAAGCATTTTATTCACAGCAAGCAAATGCTGATAATAAAGTAATAACATTAATCCAAGTTACAAGCCCAATTATTTTTAATATATGCACATTGAAAATAAATATAGAGATTACAAGTGCTGAAGACAGCCCTGGCCGGCTGCTGCTGAATAATTATTAAGGCAGCGATGACGTGACGACGATTATTCATTAAAATATTTCGGATTAATGTTTTTGATCTAATTATCGGAAACACTGATTTTTTCTATTACACACATGCAGAATGCTTCACTCTTTTGCTACTCACAGAAAAATATCCGGTGGATCTACTTTGTGGTTTTATCAAGTAATTCGTGGTTGAGTCATTTCCTGTCTAAAATGAGATAGTTTTGTTCGTTTTTTTCCCTAAGAATAATTATTTCTTTCCTTACGTACCTGGTAACGCTATGAGAGAATGATTAATATTTCATTACTCAACAATAATTTTACCGTGTGGTATACGTTGCCACAATAATAGCCGTGCATTCAATTATTATCTATGGAAATATAGTAATTTTAATTATTGATTAGGTGGAAGTGAATATATGTAGTTTACATATTATCGATCTATTATTAATGTAATGGAAACCTAAATATTTAAATTAATATATTTATAATTTGAATAATATAAGGGCAATGAATACTAGTTGCTAGTAAGCAAACCGTGTAGGAAATGTAGTTTGGTTGAATAGGTTCATAATGAATATGGTGCTCGTTTAAAATTGTATTAACTCTGTACAGTGTACATAATAATTATTATAGTATATTCTGTCGCATTTTTTACAGGGGATTTAGAATACTATATGCTGTCTTAACTTTCAGAGTTTTCGTTTTAATATACTAAAATTGATTTTTAAAATATTAGAAGGTAACACTTCTTTAAAGAATTTGTCGAGATATTGTCGAAAAGACTTGTTAATCAAAGTTAAAATGCGACTCAAAATTTCAAAACTTCTGAGACCTTGAATTGTTTTTCTACTTTGAAATGACAGTAATACACTTTAAAGGTTTTCTGATCATTTGGTTTTGCTGTTTTATGACTTTTTTGTTTTCTTTTTAAAAAACTTGTAAATTCAATTCTCATATTATTTATAGTTTTAAAATTTTGCACCATAGCTCTTTTTATATATTTTGGATTAGATACTTTTACAATTCGAACTCCCATGCCTATTACAACAGTTTTTTTAGCCAAAGGATGTTGGGAACCCAAATAAAGATATTTATTATTTATAAGACCATGCTTGTTTAGTGTTGCAATATGTTTCTATTTTTTTTAAGTGAAAACTTCTTTAGCACAGGTGTTATTTGCGACTCGATGAAGCGAAAAAGCGGCAGTAAAAAGAGATCTATCGGAACATAGTTATACAGTTTTTACATGTTTATTAAGAGTAATAAGTAAAAAGAAGTTCTCGTCCGATCACTGAAGTTAAGCAACGTCGCCGTCGGACGTGGTTAGTGGTACTAAGTTAGTACTTGGATGGATGACCGCTTGGTTTAGTTATATAAAGGTTCCACTTCAACCACGTGTGAACTGCACACATGATTTTTTTTTATTTGGTAATGTGATGGAGAGTAAGATTAAGTTCTTAAAATTTAAAATTATTTTCTAATATTTTTTCTACCGTAAAATCATTCAAATAAAATTTTTGGCTGGTACTAGTAACCGGCTTAGGGAATATTCACATTTATTTTTGGCAATTTTCATATTAATTAATAATATCTCAAAATAAATCCATTAGGTTTCGTACCTTATGTAATTATTTCTACAGAGATGAAAAAAATATTTGTGTTTTATTGAAAGAAAGAGCCCCCCCCCCACTCTGGGTGTATTTAAAATGTTTTGTACTAAAAGCATTTTTGTTTTGTATTTGTACTTCTAAAATTATAAAATGTTCTGATTCGAGAATGGGTATCTATAGAATGTGATATAAAAAGGTGCGCATAGTCTGAAATATCCGAATCACTTAAACTAATTAGAAGATTTTCTTCTCTTTAACTTCTTTGGTTTATTGTTTTTCTATTAGTTGTTCAATTCTTTCCGCTTACGTTTTTTTTCTTCATTACCTAATTTCGTTTGCTCTTCGGTTATTCTTTTCTGTTCTTCCTTCTTCTCGTGAAATTATTTCCAATATTTGGAAATTATTGCCAAAGGCACTTTTTTCTTGCCACATCTATTAGTTTGGGTGTTTCGCCAGGAGTGTTCCCATATTTGACGATCACGGAATCAGCAATGGTAATTCATTAATTTAATTTTCGCCCTAGTTTTCTTTTTCATTATCTTGTAATCCGAATCACTTGAACTAGAAGATTCTATGTCTTCTCTTTAACTTCTTTTGTTTATTATTTTCTTTAGATTTGTTTAATTACTTTTATTTGCCCTTCGGTTATTCTTTTTCGTCCTTCCTTCTTCTCATGAAATTATTTTCAAGATTTGTAAGTGATTGCCAAAGGCGCTTTTTCTTTGATACTTTTTCAGTTGCAACTTTCGGAAAGTGTAAGTGTTTCGTCAGGAGTCTTCGAGAGACGTGTTTGAGCTTAAATTTAAACTCAAATGTGTCTCTTTTGATTCATCGCCTTTTTCGGGACGTCTTTCATCACGATTTTCAACTCTATTTTCAGTATTATATAGAATTTGTGTGTGTCTTCATTTTGAGTATTGTCTTGGCTTATTATATGTTCAATTTCCAAAAGCAGGTAGGATGGATTACACTGTCCCCAAAGCCTATCGACCAATCAGCCTAACATCCTCTGTGCTAAAAACTCTGGAGAGGCTGTGTGAGCGATATTTGAGGGACTGCGTACTGGTCAACCGACCGCTGCATCCCAACCAACATGCGTACACTACGGGAAGATCGACCGACACGGCCTTGCATTCAGCAGTGAGCCGGATAGAGAGATGGACAATAATGAGTCCACCTTAGGTTTATTTATTGATATTGAAGGTGCGTTTGATAAAACCACCTTTGGAAAAATCAATGCTGCCTTAACAAACAGGGGCGTCCCTCTTGCTGTCAGTGGCTGGATTTTCAACATGCTCTCGAAGAGACGCGTGCAAATAAAGGTGGAAGATACTGTAGTGAGAGGCATCGTTGCCAGAGGCTGCCCGCAGGGAGGCGTTCTGTCGCCACTGCTATGGAACCTTGTTCTCGACAGCCTCTTGCATCGCCTCAACTCAGATGGATTCTACACCAATGTATATGCAGACGATCTTACGATACTGCTCAACGGAAAGTTTGAAGGAGTTCTGTGCAATCGAATGCAGAGTGCCCTTCGCTTAGTCGAAAAGTGGTGCAGGGAGCACTCCCTGTCTGTAAACCCCAGGAAGACGGAGATGGTGCTCTTCACCAGAAAAAGGAGGATGGAGCCACTGCGACCTCCGACCCTCCTAAACACACAACTAAATTTTGCATCTGAGGTAAAATACCTTGGGGTCACCTTCGATGCTAAATTAACCTGGAATCTTCACTTAGAACGAAGACTAAAGAAGGCATACATCTCTTATGAACAGTGCCGCAGGACCGTGGGTAAAACCTGGGGGATGAAACCTAGGGTCGTAATGTGGATCTATACTGCCATCATAAGACCTATGATTGCCTATGGAGCCGTAGTTTGGTGGCCCAAGAGTCAACAAAAAACGGCAATGCTTAAGCTCAGTCAGGTACAGAGAACTGCCTGCCTAACTGTAACGGGAGCTATGAGAACAACCCCAACCAGAGCCATGGAAGTAATGTTGTGCCTGCCTCCCCTAGATATTTATCTAAGGGAGGTGGCTCTGACTGCATTGCTAAGGCTCAAAGTCATTGGTGTGCAACCTAGCATAGAATGTGGAGAGACTAGACGCCACCTGTGGGAAGGGGAAGTCGTAAGACTGCCACTACTGCAGGTAAGTGCAGATAGCATACCTCCCAAGTTTGTCTTCGACAAACTATATGATGTACAAATAAAACCATTTGAGCCTATAACCGAAGGTGCGGTTAACATTTTCGTGGATGGCTCAAAAACCAAGGAAGGAGCAGGCTGTGGAATTTACTCCCGAAGCTTGCGAATTGAACTTAAATGGCCTATGGAGGGACACGCAAGCATAGTTCAGTCTGAACTTGCTGCAATATCCATAGCCGCAAAAGAGATTGTTCGCAGGAATACTGAGAACAAGACTATTAAAATCTACACGGATAGTAGACAAGCACTACTGGCCTTGAAAAGTTGTAAACTTACAGCCAGGTCAGTACTAGAATGCCATAATTCACTGGAGGATGCTGCCCGCAAAAACAGAATTTCTGTGTGCTGGGTTAAAGGACATGCACAGTGCGAAGGTAACAAATCAGCGGACAAATTGGCTAGAAAGGCAGCCGGTTCAAACTTTATCGGAGCCGGCCCTTCAAACCTACCTGTCGCGACGACGATACATATGATAAAAAAGATCACCCATGAAGACTTTAGGGCAAGATGGGACGAAACAACTAACTGTCGACTGGCCAGGGAGTTTTAAGCTACCCTAATGAGTCTGCAGCAAAAGCATACCTGGATATGTCAAGGAAGACCCTACGACTCGTGGTGGGGATTCTGACTGGACACTGCCAGCTAAGGAAACATCTCCACACAATGAGATTATGCGAGACACCTATATGCAGAGGCTGTGAACAGGAGGACGAAACAGTAGAGCATCTGCTCTGCGATTGCGACGCTGTTTCGGAACTAAGGGAATCCATTTTGGGAGAACGATGGCCAACCATGGCTTTTCTTAGAACAGCCTCCTCGGGCAACATCGCCGCCTTTTTTACAACACTAGGCTGGACGATGACCTAGATGGATTAGTTGACCAGGAGAGGACGCACAGGGTGTCCAATGGGGCCTAAGTGCCGCGTCCTTTCAAGGCCACCCTCTCACCATTTCCAGATGTCCAGATGTTCAATTTCTTCCTCAGTTGCTTCATATTAATGGGCAATCTCTTCATCTATATAATCTACATTTGAATTTCATCGTCTTAATGAACTTCAGTTCATTATTATCATTATTATTATTATTTCTAATATATTCTCTTTGGACTTCTAATGCACTTTCATTCTGGTTATTTACTTCATTTAGGTTGTCTTCATTTTCTGCATATTTATTTTACAATTTAAATAATCATTTTTTAAAGCTTTTTGTGTTTCTCCGTTCTTTGAGGTAAGCTCAGGGGAAATTTCACTTTTAAGAATTTGCGCTTTATTAGTTTTAGTTAGGTCACTATGTGCATTATTGCTTTGTTCTCTTAGTGCAGCCTGATAGGTATTCATAAATTTTGAGAAATCCACATTATTTTCATTAAATGCCAGCGATTTTACATGCATTCTTAAAAGCTTGTGCAGAAATGGGTGTCAAAGATACTTTGCTTAGAGATATTCTTGTTTCTTGTTTATACTTTTGGCACTGCTTCCTCCAGGACACTTTTAGATGTCTAAAGATACTAACATCATATGGCTGTAATGTGTGTGTAGCATTTAATAATAGAGAGTACAAAAGAATTTTTTTACCTCTACAAAAAATGGCTAGAATACTGGATTCCATTCGGAAGAGAGCTGTGTGTCTCGTCGGCGACTCGGAGTTGGCCCGGGATCTGGATAGTCTCGAACACCACAGACATGGAGCCGAGATCTCCCTATTTTATAGATATTTTCAAGGCAGATGTTCCCAGTATTTGGCTCGTATCGTCCCGTCTCCAGCAAGCAAGAGGGCACCCGTTCGACGTACAACTGGAACGTCGCTTTACTAGGACTCCTTTGTCTGGCGCGCTGCATCACTGTGGAACTCACTACCAGCACATCTATTTCCCACTAATTACAACCTACAGCTATTCAAGAACCCTGTCAATCAACATCTTCGCACATACACCGTTCGTCGAGTGCCATAGGATCTCTCTATAGTGTGTGTGCCACTGCCATAAAAAAATCATCTCAGCATTTCTTTTCCTAATATTTAGCTTTACTTTCCTTTTCACCACTTATTAACAGGAGGGTTGTTGTTGAATGGATTAGGATGCTGGGATTCTTCTATTACCCTTTTTACTGCATCTTTCACTTCAACTCGATGCAACTCAAACTTAATTATTGCTTGCTTGCTTTTTATATTATCCATTTCTCCAGCATGACTTCTTCCTGGGAAGCCAAGATTCTTGGTGGGCCCATTTTTCTTATTAACATCGGATCTTCCATGCAGCTTATTAATTAAAGTGCCTTTTAGAATTCTAAAATGTCTGCTGGCCTTAGTAGCACTAAGTCATTCTTGGACCTCTGTTACTGCAGGTTTTAGATCTTCGGTGGAATACTTAAATATTGTATATGATTTTATGGTTGTTTCCTCGGGTACCTATATCTGTCATCTGAAAATAAATGTTACACTATTGCTTAATTGCACAAATAATATTTTAATACACAAACAGTAAAGATGCATTTACTAGGCTGAATTGCCAATGAATGAACATAAGAATATTTGAGTAAAAAGAGTGATCATCTATAGGTGAGTCGATTTCCCCATTATTTTTAATGTCTTCATAAAATAAGGATCCATATAGTGCTTTAAGTACATTCCCAGTAAATGACCCCCTACGGTCAATCACTGCATTTCGCAGCTAATAGGTTATGTAAATATTACAGCCTAAAAAACTAAATTTATTATTGTTTTATGCAGGTTAGTCGAAAAAACATACGAGTTTACAAACTCCATATTTTTCTTTTGCAAAATAAATATCCCTTTGCTCTAGTTACCACTGTTACCAGAATTACTTGCAAATACGCTTTAGAGGAGACACAAACAGGTGCACTATTAATTGACAAGCTCAAGAATTAGGTAAGGATCGAATTGCTGTATATTATGAAGCTTGGGGTTATTTAAAATATTGGTCATTCATTACCCAAAGTCAAATATTCTAGAACCATAAATACGATAAAACTCAAAAGATATCCATACTAAAATTCTGCCATCCCATAAACAAACAGATATGCAGAAATAAATGCCCACAAATAGAATAACATACAACCAACCGGACTTTCTACATTTTAATTAGCTCCAGTCTGCAGCAATGTCTTTAATATTAATTATCAATTTTTTTACTCGAAATGATTACGAGATATGTCTTATTTTCTAAAGTGAACTGACAAATTTTTAATAAGCTGAACTTAAGTAAAAATAAGTTGTCATAAATTGTGTTAATCCACGGTTATAATAATTATCTTCACCGTATCGGCTTCCCTTTCAAAAAATAGCGAAAAATATGGAGAAAATAGATTGGCAATCATTGTCGTAGTTAAAGTATTTAGTCAATACCCACCCAATAACAAGGCCTTAGTGCTTGTCGTGTGACGTCATCCATGTAGGCCGTGCAATTTTAATTATTTAAGGGGATACATATACTATTAATTATTAAGAGTTATGTTTGAGTTTTGGTTTAATACTATATATATTTTTTTTGAGTTTTGAGTTGAACTACTTAAAAAAAAAATATTACAAAATTTATTATTTTTAAAACGTCTTTTCCCTTTAATCATAATGGAATCCATCGAAATAAACAAGGTTTTAAATTTTGATGTTGAAATACAGACTGACTCGCTATACAAAAAAGTTTCAATATTCAGGTTATAATTAGTAACAATCACCCAATTAATGCATGGGTTAGGTATATATTCAATTTTTAAAAAATAGTTAATCTTTTACCTTCTTGAGACAAACTTTGGGCAGAAAACCAATCTTTTGACAGTTTAAATGTAGAAAATTTGACAATAAACTCCATAGTCATCAATATTCTTGAGATTTTCATCTTTACTTGGCCGTATTTTGACATTTTTTGATAAATAACTAACGACTAAAAACTAAAAAAAAAATAGATGGTATACAGTCTTCTTTTAGCCGTGGTTTTAGTAAATCTATTGTAAAAACTTACCAATGCTTGAATCTTGAACTGTCGTACTTTTTATTATACTACCTTCAGAAAAATGAGCTTCTCATACTTTCGTGTTGTTTGTGGGATCAAAGTTATCTCGTGGTATAGCTTTTAGCCATTTTTGTCGTAAACTTACGTGTTTTGGAAAATCAAAAACATGAACTTTAGGCTAATTTTTATGGTTTCCATTACAGCCAGGAATACAACACTTTTGAGGCATAAATACACTAAGTATTAGTTACCATAAAACTAGCCGAAACCGAGAGAAAAACATACAATTAAACACGAACAAAAACTTATAAACTGTATTGCAAACAAAACGGCCGACCAGCATAAAAGCAACAGGTATTTATGTCCGAAATATATGATTTTACATATTTAAAAGTAAGCCGAATAATATAAATTGTATACCTAAATATACAACGAAATATTAGGTACAAGTTTCGCGTACTAAAAACACATAAATAGTTCCCATTTCAGAAAAATAAAAGACAATAACACTAATTACCGCAGCCATTATCGTCAACTGCTCGTTTATTTTGTTTCTTCTTTCTGTTACGTCGTCTTAGATGATGCGCTGTTGCCGGCTCTATAAGGAAAGTATTATTAAGTATCTATAAGGAAAGTATTATTTTAGGAAGAAGGAGCGAACAAGGTAGTAGTATTAAATAAATAAATTACGAAATACCACATTATGAAAAGAGGAAATAATATCTTATGGAAATATGTTTTTACAATATTGGAGAAATTCAAATGTAAGAGATACATTCTTTATATACGGGCATCCTAATATGCGCTACTATCCTAGTAGTCTGGCAACGTTGCAACCAATTGCGCCTCGATCACAATTGCCAAATTGCAAAGGCCCATATGCATGACGTCACGAGCCAACATTTTGGGAGCACTTTGTTCTTTTTTTGTTGATTTAGTTCGGTTATCTTTCGACAAGTAGACAATTATTTTCAGGTACTGCCGACTGCCTTAAGGTTATGGTCAGAAAAAGATACGAGTATGGTAAATGTCGAATAGATTTCCTTTGTGTAAACTGGGTTTTCTATATTTTCATCTAAAATGTATTAATATATGTCATATTTATTACATCTGCGTTCTATTTCAACGAACTGCTAACAGTGCTAACAGGGTTTGATTTCCGCACGTCATCATTGCCGCTACTTCATCAACTTTTTGTACCTACCTATGTTATTATCGACTTTAATTTTTTGAGATGCTTCTGATGTAAAATCTATAATATTTCTCTAGATAGATAAGTATACTGTTGAAACCTGTACTATTACAAATATTAATTTTCTTACCTTAATAGTAAATTTAAGCTCTGTGATGTCTATGCATGAACCGCCCGAAGTCTTATGGAACAAAGTAAGACAGCGGCCGCCAATTTCATTATTGATTGATGAATAGTCGCCGATAATCGTGCATAAAACATGCATTTTATATCATTTACAGGAAGCAATTTATTTGCCGGGAAAATTAACTGTGCATTTAATGAAGGGGTTTTTCATAATTTATACAAAATATAAAATTTTATCCGACTTACATAGATATAATCAAGGATAAATGTTGCTGAATAAAGGCAAGGCAGTTTAGAAGATGATTAGATACGGCTTTCCCTAGTTTTCTGCTTTTATTTTCTAAAATGAATTCTGGTATAATAGGGAGTTTTGTGGTGATAAAATTTGATAGGCGCTCATAAATATAGTAATAGCATAAAATCGCAAATGGTATGTTCACAGCTCGGTTCGCTCGTTCGCAACTGATTTGCTTGGGTGCATCAGTGGCGGCTCATGATGCAAGTAAATTGTTGCTTCACCTGAAATTTCTGGTTAAGTCAATCTAAATTAATAGTAATAATAATTTCATATAATATGATTAGAATGTCTAATATTGCACTTATTTATTACGATCGTGGGCGCTGTAAATAAAATTTTATCGACCCCACTACAAGCAGGGAATTGAGTATCAGGGAGTTCAGATTTATTTTCTTAGGGGCTATGCAATACCTCTGATATTACAAAATATGCGTCTGAATTGCCTAAATTGTAAATCAAAAATTTTCAGAATTGCCCATAAACGCAGGTTACAACTTTTTTAATGTTCGCTATTCATATTAAGCAGTGGCATGTTACTTGTAAATATCAAATAGCATTAAAGAGTTTTTATTCGGCACAGCTTTCTATATGGCATAAATAAATAGTAGATATAGATGCCATGTTCTACGACCGCCGCGCCGCGGAGGATGTGACGAACAACAGGTATCCGCAAAGTTTTCAGCAACTTAGATCGTTTAAACAGCCTTTGAGACAGCTTTTTAGACAGGTAATCTGTCTAAAAGCTGTAAATAAGTGTTTTGTTTGTGGTTAAAAACAATTTTGTAAATTTTAAGGGCAGTACTATAGATAATAGGTAGTTTCCAAATGAAGAAAATTCAATTTTCACAATTCGAGATAACCCAAGTAGTAGTCCTAGTAAGCAAAATGATCAGTGAAGATTGCCGAGAGTGTCGCAAAAATCTCTCCATTGCGTGGATAGACTACCGTAAAGCTTTCGATAGTCTACCCCATAGCTGGCTACTGGAATCATTAAAAACACACAAAGTATCAGAGACAATGACATACTACATCAAAAAATTGATGACATAATGGAAAATCGATCTCCATCTGACCACAGCCTCTGAAACCATTAGTGTCAAAAACATAAAAATAAGACGTGGGATATACCAAGGAGACTCGCTGTCATCGCTGTTCTTTGTACTTGCACTGGCCTCACTTAGTGCTCTTTTAAACAAATCACACACCGGATACCAGTGCAAGAAAGAAAAACCAGAGTCAACCATCTAGTATACGTCGATGACTTGAAACTGATAGCTAAGAATGACAGCGAATTGGAGATACAACTAGACATAGTAAAAGAGTTCAGCAACGATATATGTATGGAGTTTGGAATTGAAAAATGTGCAAAAATAACAATCGAGAAGGATAAAATAATAAAAAGAACAAATATAAAATTAGACGAGAGAACAGTCGTCCGATCCCTTGAAGAACATGAAATCTATAAATACCTGGGAATAGAAGAAAATGAAAACATTAGTCACAAGCGAATGAAAAAGAAACTTACCCAAGAATACATGAAAAGAGTAAGAGGAATCCTTAAAACAGAGCTTACTGCCAAAAATAAGCTGTCAGGCATTACAACACTAGCAGTTCCGGTGCTACAATACAGCTTCGGAATAATAAAGTGGACTTTGGCAGAAATCAGAGCAATAGATAGAAAAACCAAAAAGCAAATGACTATCCATGGTGCATTACACCCAAGATCTGATGTAGACAGACTATACGGTCCAAGGCGAGATGGAGGTAGAGGACACACTCACATAGAAATCAGCCACGAGATTGCAACTCAAGAACTTGCACAATACCTAGAATTAAAGCAACACGACAAATACCTCGGGATGATTAATAGACGAAATGTGAGGAAACAACAAGGAAATGCTAACAAGAACTCAACCTATACATCAAAAACGGCAAACAACCCTAGAACATCTGTAACGAAGAAAGTAAAGAAGATCAAAGCTGAAATCAAAGAGAAGAAGAATCGGGAAACAATTAACAGGTGGAAAGAAAAAAGTATGCATGGATAGATCTTAAAAGAAACAGAGAAACAAACCGTTAATAAACCAAACACCTGGATGTGGCTAAATTATGGAGAACTGAAAGTTGAGACGGAAGCACTTATCACTGCATGTCAAGAGCAGGCGATCGCAACCAACTATCTTAAGACTAAAATTCTGAAAACCAGCACAGACCAAAGTTGTAGATTGTGTCGGACAGAAAAAGAAACCATACACCACATTGTCTCAGGTTGCTCGATCCTTGCCAAGAACGAATATCTTGAACGACACAACGCAGTCGCCGCCCATCTACACTGGAATATATGTAGAGAGTATGGAATTAAGTTAGCAGAAAAATGGTACGACCCTGTGATAGATACAGAGAAGATTACATTGTTATGGGACTTCAAAATTCCAACTGATCGAACTATATCGGCCATTAAACCAGATCTTGTGTTAAAAGACAAAGGAAAAAAGCGCTGCCTGATAATAGATGTTTCCATCCCTTCTGACTACAACATTACCGAGAAAGAGGCAAATAAGAGGCTGAAATATGTAAATCTGCTAATAGAAATTGAGGCAATGTGGGGCATGAAGACAAGAGTTATCCCGGTGGTTACAGGAGCAACGGGACTCATATCACATTATACACAATTAATTATTAAAGAGATCCCGGGAAAACATCACTGACTCAGTCTACAGAAAACTGTTCTTCTAAAAACTGCCCACATTGTACGAAAAGTGTTATGTAATGTCATCATCAATGCAAAGTTCACCCTAGGTGCTCGGTGTGCACCCGGTGAACATCATTCTCACCCTACCATAAAAAAAATCTTATGTGAATAGTCGATAATAATAATAATAATAATAATAATATTAAGAATATTACGTTTAGGAATAGGTAGAATTAAAAATAATTTGGGGAAAATTAATTTTATGGATCAAGACTTCAGTCAAGACAATACGGTGGTCTGCAGGACGCAACGTTAGTCCGGTTCGAGCTGGGCGATAGTGGTGGAGAAAACTATGCGTACGCACCCATTTATTGAAATCAATGATGAAACTATGAATCATGACAAGCTTTACGTGTAGTGTGTAGTATACCGGCATTGAGCGTTTCTTTAAAGGACCAATGAATTGCTTTCAGTGTGTCTGGTGGCGCAGTAGTTAGACACTGTGCTTGTGATACGGTGGCCTGGGTTCGATTCCCGTCTGTGGCAAGACATGTTTTTAATTTTTTTAAGGCTATGTTTGTCTTGTTAGTTAGTGGTGGCGGTCCTCGGTGGTGATCGGCTGGTTGGTGACTCCAGTCTGACTCTTCGAGAACCCTGGTGGATTCTGCGTTCGCAGCAGCCCGATTTTGTTAACTCGGTGTACACGGTGCATGGTGGCCGGCCGTTAGGTGAGGACCTCGCGAAAGTACATCCACCCCACAGTTCAGTTATAGGTCTTAATTAAACCAATAGGAATGCACAAAAGTAATAGTTAATGGGTGGAGCTAGATGCAGTTTATCAAATTTGACAAATGTAAAAACAAAGCGAGCAACTGATTAGAACTGATTTTGGGCATGCCATGAGTTAGTTTTAGTTGGTTGCGCGAGCGGAGGGCCATGCATTTTTTCTCGCTTGTCTAGCTCCGCCCATTAACTGTCACTTTTGTGCATTTCTATTGGTTTAATGAAGACCCATATCGGAACTGTGGGGTGGATGTACTCTCGCGAGGACCTCGCGGTATACGCTTCACGGCAAGTGATGCCAGCGTTCTGACGGTACTACGCGGGAACTGCGGAAAGTGCAAAAATCGTTTTCACGACGGAATACTTTTTAAATTCTAGCTAAGAGTATCTAGATTAGATTTAACCAAAAAGAATTCAGTTGATAGCTTAAAAATACGAAAGTTAGACCCTAGAGTGCATATCATGGCCTAAAACTATGGTACTTCGTTACAATGTGAACCAGATGAAAAAGAGATTTTCAGATATTAGAAATGCTAGTTACCGGAGAGTGTTCAGGTGACTGACGTTGCTATTCTTCCACGTTCGAAACTGCTTGAAAAGTGTCCTGATCAGAGAAGTGTAAATATATTAGGTAGCGCAGATACAGAAATGATTGTCACTAATAATGATGATGAGAGTTAGGAAACAGTGCCAATTCAACGACGATCGTAGTAGACTTAAAGCTCCTGATAGACTGAGGTTATAAAAGTTTATTTGTTTATATATTAATTTCGGTTTTGGGATGTTAAGAAACATGTAATATCTTTCAAAGAGAAAGTAATTGTTCGATTTGGAAAAGTATTAATATGAATACGGTATGGGGGAAAGTATGAGCTAAATATCTCAGAATCAACGTCTGAATGAGGTATTTTCAGTGGAAATTCTACTCTTGGAACTCTTGTACTAATCCAACTTCAAACATTCACAGAAAACCGATCAGTCTGGATAGTGTTGTGTGAACAAATACACCGATCCTCATATCGGATCAAGATATGTTTTTTATAAACATATATAATCCAGCTCGATTATTCCATTTTGCAAGAGCGAAATATTTCCTCATCAGAGAATATCACATGTCCCTATTTCGATTAAAATTTTTTGGTCTACAAATTGTTGTATGCAAATTAAAAATAATATGTACCCTTATACCAACCGAACGAGGAACATTGTTTTTCTTTAGCTCGTATTGCAATTGAGTAATCTCGAAAAAATCATTCAGTTCATATTAATCTGCTGTTCAAAATATAGAGTAGTCCTGAAGCTGCTTCTCTAAAAGCACGTTTATTCTTGGCAGTTCTCTTTGTAGTCCTACAAAACTATAATATTTTTGCTAACTTGGAATTTACCTGCAATAAGTCTTTAAAACGGCCTCATTTTAATTCAGGTTATACAGTTAATACGGGCAAAATGAGGCACTGCTTTTGTGAACCATGTGATTAATATTGACTATTTCATCGACTAACGTTTTGGACGAATTTCTTCTTTTAGGATGGATAATCAAAATTGTTATCTGCGTCATACAGACAAACTTATCAACTTGAGAGACAGTTTGATTTAAAAGGTAGTATCTACCAAATAAGTTGATAAATATAATGAAACATCATTGAGAAGACCACAAATTTACTAGTTTTATTGACTGCATATTTAAAAAATATATCAACGCTTCTTCATGAAAAGTACTACTAGATATTAACACTTTACGGTCTTCTTATTGGAGATTCTGCTATGGAATTAGCCTTATCTCACCAGCCGTCGCTGGTTGGGCATGTTATGAAGAACGATAGATATATTTAGAGAGCTAGTTAATACTCCAGCTTGATAGGGGTAGGTACAAGGCAGGTGTATTATTTTAGTTCTATACGTCTTAAGGGTTCCAAGAAAGAAATAACTTTCAAAACCTGTCTAAAGTGACTAGTATATACGCAAATAATTCAGAATAGTTTAGTGCTGTAAAATTACCCAACCAGCCTGTAATAATGGCTATTACCTGTGATGATACCAGTACGCAACGTGAGCATTACGAAGTGTTGTAATTCAATTGAATGAGTAATATCCATTATATGCGAGTAAAATTCTGTACTTACTCAACGACCATTTAATAAAGGGTCGTTCAAACATTTAACCTAAATTAAATTTATGACGAATTATTTTTTTGCAAATTTTTATCATAAGTAGTGCGTATACGTTCATTAGGACTTGGAGGATAGAGGAAAGTGAATAAATCATAAAAAAAATATGAAGCAATATTTTCATAAAATAATTTATACAAACATTTTAATTTAAATGTACGAAAATTGCCATCAGTTTCATATATAGTGCATTTTTATAATGGGGATCGTAGGATTTTATATGGTAAATTATCAACCCTTCTTCACCAGATTGTAATACATAATTTTAGCAACGCGTTAAAACACACTATCTCAATTGCTAAATCTTCAGACAAATATGCTAACCCGTATGTCACGAGAAAGAAGCATGTCAAGATCAGAAGTTTTAAATCTTAAATGCTAAAGTACTTCTAGTTTCGATTTGATCAAATTTATATTGCTACAAGATAATCAATTTAAAAATGTAGATGCAAAGTTACCAGCTTTTAACATTTTAATTATTATTGGCATTTAAATATATGGCTTACATTTGCAAGACGTTATTTTAGAAGGCACACGCGCCATCACCTGCTTCTCACTTTTACAAAATGTTTAAAACGTAGAACGCAAAGTACCCGTACATTAATTATTATTTAACATGAAATTTGCGCACTGGAACATGTGTTCAACAAATTATCGCAAGAAACCCCTATATTATTTTAATAAAACGTAAATTATAAAAGTCTTTGGGGCTGAATTAAACAAGAGCACTGTCAACATCAATCGATATAAATATGGTGGTCAGGTGATACCGACGGCGGCGGTCAGCATCTGCTTTTAACAATTTCCTTTTATGTGGTTTTGCTTCGAATAGCTGCAGGTATCTCAAATCATTAGGTCCGTAACTAAATTCGGCTGACAGATGATTTTAGGGAAAGAATTAGATAGTACTCGAGGCTCGAGAGGTATTATTATTGTATTTCGAGATATGTACCTAAGTGCCCAACTGTGTAATAATATTGAATAAGTATTAACTATATTTATTTATGGGGCAGTTATTATAAAGGGGATTTACTGAATTTTTGCTATATGCGTATTTCCGCCTGCATTCCCTAGGGGCACCATTCCCGACATATATGTAGTCAGAGACGTATTAACATTTAAAGCAGCATATATTTGCCCTCTACTCTTTGCCCGCGCCTTCCATTTTTACCCCCAATGTTTTGTATCTAAATAATTTTAAAACTGATTCCCAGAACAGAGTCAAAATTGATCCGGACATACACATTTTGTTTTCGATGATTTTCTATAGAAACTTCGGGAATGGGCCTGCCAGTGCCCGCGCCCTGAAGGGAGCCAAAATTTGTTATGTCCTCCGTCAACTTTACATATACTTTATTGAAATTAAACTTCTTTCGAACCACCCCAGGTTCCGTTCACGCCTGATCAGAGCGACCAGGTGGTAAGAGGGTAATTCCCTTCTTGGACCCGTAGCCCGAGAGGTACCAAAAACTCTCCAATTTGTTCCTAATAAGAAAAATTTTCCGAAGTGGGTTGAAACATTTCTAGACTCATTGAACCTTGCGCATGGATCCTAACGTGTTCCGCCTTTTATACAAAAATACAAAATCGTTTCTTTCTAAGATTCATGTCATCATGATTTTTTTTTTGTTGTAGATTTTTTGGAATCCAGATAACGAAGGAATTACATGCAGCGACGTCAAGTCAATTATATAATAAATGTAGAGGCCATCTTCGTATGCTTCTTTTGGAAGTGTACTTACGTACAACTTTACCCAAGCAATCATCGCCACTTTTTGTATCATTATATTACACTCAGATGCAAAAAACACGCAACCGAGAAATTTTTCGTCAAATTTAAAGTATTAGAGTTTTTTAATTTTTAGCCCTATTTTGATGATTTTGTTAGCAAACTGTATATAAATATATGAATTTTAATTGGTATACTCGGTTTTTTGATAAAATTTTGTATTTGACTTATTATACGGGGTTAATCGAAGGGTGGTTTCTTTACCCTAACTTTGAAACACCCTGTGAAATAATTTCGTGAGCGAATTTTCGTAAAACCTTGTTTTTTGGTTACAACCATATTTCCTGGGCATTTTGCTTTTTGTTTCAAATCAAAATGTGCCTTGGTTAATTTTTAAGAGCGAAATGCATTTGTCACTCACAATTTACGACTTTTTCAATAATAATTATCATTACTTTTTGGTGTTATTTTGTAAAACGACGAGGTGGCTTTGGTGGCTGTTATCGTAATGTCATATTGACACTTACATTTTGTTTACCTACGATTGATCATGGTTCTTAGTGTCGAAGATTGTGCGAAAGCCGTTGCTCTCGTTGAAGATGGGCGAAATTATGAATATGTTTTAGACAAACTGGCAGAAATAAGCGTAAAGCGGGTAGTGGTAGGAAGCGCAAAACTACCGCTTTTGACTACCGATATATTAAAGTCAATGCTTTGCGGGATCGTCACTTAACAGCGGTGCAAACAAGAAATAGGCTTCAAGAGGTTCGAGAGTGTATTTAACATTCTTCGAAGATTACATGAGTTTGGCTTGCAAAGTTTCAGACCAGCAACTGGGCCCAAATTACTTCCACGTCACAGACTGTAATTTTCTAGGGAACATTTACATCGGAATTGGAGGCAATGGAGCAATGTTCTTTTTACGGATGAGTCGAGACACTGTTTGAACTCATCAGATGGGAGAGAACTAGTATGGCGTCGAACTGGAGAGAGGTTTGCGAAGTGCGCTTCAGCCCCTGCGTTAGCCATGGAGGGAGTTCGGTGATGGTGTGGGCAGGAATATCCCGAGAGGCCCACACTGAATTGGTCTTTATTGATGGTTTGTTGACTGCACACCGATGTATTGAGGAGATATTAGTGAATCATGTAGTACCCTTTTCTCAATATATCGGCGATAAATTTATTCTAATGCAAGATAATGCGCAGCCACATGCTGCGATGTGTGTCACGCAATACCTAGAAGAAGTTGGTATCAACAAAATGAACTGGCCAGGTTGTTCGCCAGATCTTAACTCTATACAACACGTTTGGGACATGCTTGGCAGCAGGATTAGAGGTCGCGAAGTTGTACCAGCTTCAAAAAATGTAGGTACTTCGCTGGGCCCTTGAGGAAGAATGGCGAAACATCTCGCAAGATGATATTTGCAACCTCATTGACAGCATGAACCGACGTGCACAGGCAGTTATAGCAGCCAGAGGAGGCAATACAAAGTATTAAGTTATTTTTCACATGATTTTTGTTGTTATTTCTTTACTTAGGTATTAAAGTTGCAGTTATTTTTTTATGAAATATTATTTGTTCTGTTATTGTTACTATTGTTTATTAAAACCAAGACCGTATCGTTGCTTCTTAACGATTTTTAAATTTCCATATACGGGGCGTCAATATGACGTTACGATAACAATCACCAAAGCCACCTCGTGATATTACAAAATAACAACAAAAAGTAATGATAAATTGTGGGTTGCAAATTCATTTCGCTCTCAAAAATGTACCAAAGCACATTTTGACATGAAACAAAAAACAAAATGCCCAGAAAACATGGTTGTAACCGAAAAATATGGTTTTACGAAAATTTGTTAACAAAATTATTCCACAGGGTGTTTCAAATTCAGGATAAAGAAACCACCCTTCGATTAACCCCGTATAATAGGTCAAATATAAAATTTTATTAAAAAACCGAGTATACCAATTAAAATTCATATATTTATAGACAGTTTGCTAAAAAAATCATCAAAATAAGACTAAAAAATAACTGTGAAGCATACGTTGCTCTTTCGTCGATATCCAATAAGCACCTTGGCAAGTCTTCGCGAGTTTTGCGGATTGTACCCATAATTGTTTGATTCTGGGACAAAAGTTTCTCTGATAAGGTGATATCGCTGAGAAAATTACCAGTGGTTATATTTTGTACACTACCGTACCAATGACTTCCTAAAGTCTTTACAACTCGAGTAGGTACCTTGTTTCTTTTCAGCTACGTGCTTCAATTTTCATAAATGCACTTGAAAGTTGCAACAAAAGAAATATTCAGCATCACAGAGGGCTCTTACCTTTATGCCATATTTACCCGTTTTACTTGGTGTATTATAAACTCTGAATGAGCAACGATCTCGAAATGTTATTAATTGCTCATCAATAGCCCTAAGAACTGTTGACTTGTAAGATTCTTTGCAATTCTTGGTAAATATATCCCCAATTTCATGGATTGGTGCAAGCTTATTTCTACTCTCAGATCTGGTAGATAGATTATTAAAATGGAGGTGACGTAGAATGTCAAAGAACCTGTTCTTGGGCATACTGATTTGATAAATGGACCAGAATTGTTTGTATTTGATCATAAATCTCGCACACTTTTTGTTGATTCATGAGATTTACCAGGAAGAATTCCAAGGAAGACAAGCATTTCTATAGTGGTCACCTCAATCCATATCTCCATCTTATCTTCACGGCTTTCATTACAAGTCTTTATGGAATCATTAGTCTTTTGGTTTGTGTATTTTATGATGATATCAACAACTCTTCAGAAACAAACAGCTTGAAGTAGTCAATAATAGAATTCACATCTTTATTCTTACCTTTGTTCATCATAATCTGTATTTTCCTGTTTAAGACCCTACAGCATACCAAGTACGATTATCTACATCATGATCGGATAACTGAACTTCTTCTAACTCATGAAATTGAAGTATTCCTGGTGTTTTCAGCTTCAACGTCCTTATCGCCCGAAAAACCACTAAATGCCTGCTCCAAAGGTATATCTTCTTCACACTCGCCCTCTGACGATTGTTACAGGATTTCGTAGAGCTCTTTGTCAAATAACCTATTTTGTTGAAACTCTTGCAATTTCAGTAGCATGATATACATATAGTAGTTTCGTAGAATCATCTACCGTCTTTATAATTTTTTTCAGCACGTCGTACAGTACCTACCATCTTCCATTATGTATTTTTCAGAATTCAGGTGAGGAAGGCATTCTATGCAGCGACTTCAAGCTAATTGTAAATTAAATGTAAATATCATCTTCTTGTGCTTTTTTCGTTTACAATTTTATCCAAGCAACTTCACTTTTTGTATAATTATAAAACATAATTATATTAGGCTTGAATTGTTTATCTTCTTTAGCCATGTCGTGTTAAAAAAGAGCTCTTCAACAAATTTCTTAGGATTGGCAACGTACGACACTAAAGTAGGATCCGTGCAAAAAAAAACTGTAAAGAATATCCAATAAGCACTTTACCAAGTATTTGCGAGTTTTGCGGACTGTACCCACAATTGTTAGATTCTGGGGCAAAAGATCTTCTGCTAAGGTGAAATAATTATCACTGGTTATATGTCGGCCACTAGGTACCATATCATTGGCTCCATGTACTAAAATGGTCAAGATGCGTATTAAATTATAATAGAAGCAGCTACTAAATATCGATCTTATCATTATATGTAATTACCGAGGTAATTACTTAAATTATACGTTGTTAAATATTGATAGCTATTAAATATTAATATGACTGTTGTTCTTATTGATATAAATTATTAATTTTGGTTTAATGAAGCATTTTTTGTATCCAATATTTCAATTAGAGGTATTTTTAATAGGTTTAACTTGAACGTTACAGGAGGGTATTAAATCGATTTAATAAAGATTTCGCATTTTCAAACAACCTGAACCAATACAAATATACAATAAAGAGGAGTCATAAGCATCGACGGACACTGCCCCATAGAACGTACACGACTCGGTCCGCTCTTTAGATAATTTATTGGCTATCTTTTCTCGGTGAACGTTTTTGGCAGATGGGTTGCAGCTGTAAAGCTATTCAGGTTGCTGTTTTTTTTTTAATTCGTATGAAAAAGAGTGTGTGCTTAAGACCACACGACAAAACTGATAACTTCAAAGAGCATCAAAATCAGCAGAAACCCCTGCCTTTTGCTTGACAAATGTCCAAATTCTTCGATCCTGGCCCATTTCCTTGATTTCAATAAATCTTGTTACTTACCACAGAAACTATACGCACCGATATGCTGAAAGTGAAAATTTACCTCCAAATCTACCAGAAAATCGACAGACACTGTCTTTTATCACCAAAATATTTTAAAATTTTTCGTCCCTGACCGATTTTTCCAAATTCCAATCGTGTTCAAAGAGATTTCACGCAATTAAATGTATAAATCTACATATTTTAACTTAAACGTTATGTCAAAATATTGGAAGACGTATCGACCATCGAGGGCTACGGCGAATCTCGTGCAGTGGCTCTCGACATATCCATAGCATTTGATAGGGTGTGGCATGACGGATTCTTAAGTAAATCGACAGCACTGCTTTTATGGCTTTCCAATTTCTTAACGGGTCTAAGCATCAGAGTTGGTATTGAGTTCCTCAAGGCTGTATATTATTTCCCACACTGGTTCTGCTCTATATCAGACAGCACAAATAATTCTATTTACAGCTTTGCAGAGGACAGCACTCTTATATCCTCATTCATGTCGCGGGCTCCAAGGATCACTGGTCGTTCCCAACGCGAACGAGAAAAATCAGGCTGCTGCCATCAATGAGGATATGAACGCCATCGTATTAATGTCCATTTTAACGCAGAAAAGACTCAAGCAGCTGTTTTCTCAAAAAACGCAAACACTGATTTTGGCATTATCCATAAGCTTGCTGGGCATTAACCTAGAAAACAACATGTCTTGGTGTAATTACGTCACCAAAATCGCCAATACAGCAGTACAAAAGATAGGAGCACTCTATAGAGCAAAAAAGTTGTATACACCTCATCAGCTCTTACTGCTCTATAAGGCCCAGGTAAGGCCATCTCTGGAATACTGTCCCTATGTGTGGAGCTCGGCACCCAAACACTTGCTCAAGATATTAGACTCTAGCAGTCCGTCTTGTAGATGACCCAGAGTTGAGTAAAAAACCTTAATAGCCTTGAACATCGAACAAAGAAAAGTGGCGTACCTATCTCTTTACTATGGATACTACTACGGAAGGTGTTCTGAACGAGCTGGCATTTATGATTCCACATAGTTGCATCCAGAAACACCCCCCGTCAGACAAAAGCTGCTCATCAACATACGATTTAGTTGCGAACACCTAGGACGTTGCTGTTACGGGACTTCTTTATCTGGACTTCCGAGAAGCGTCTTTCCCGAAAATTACAACTTACAGCGCTTCAAGTCCAACGTCCACCGTCTTCTCCGCATACGCACTGCTCGTTGAGTGGTATAGGACTTTCCCCTTGGGTCTGCGCCGAACATTAAAAAAAATCCTTCACATTTCCCATAATGCATCAAAAGCAAAGCTATCTATTCAAACGCATCAAAGTATCAAAATATGACAAATTTGACGTTTTTTCACGATTTTCCGCATATTTTCCCTTAACATCGATTTTATCGTATTTCCCGATCTCGTACGGAAAATTGTCATAGAACGTATGTTCCAAGTAGAGTTTCCAAAATAAAATTCAGTAAATCACCATATGATATGACGATACGATATGTTTTACTCGTAATCCTCCTCTTTGATATACGGAAGTTTGGTTGCTCTACCTACATTATTCAGTTTTCCAGTAATAAAATATTAGCGGGCCATACACACAGAGGTTGATCTGCCGATTTGGAACGGCGCAGATCAAAATGCATATTTATCTTTTAGTTAGTGGGGATTGCTCGCGCCAGATTTAACCGGAGCAGACTTGTTTGTCAGTTTACGCCGTACCAGTGTTATCCGTCATCGATCATTAACAGACAGTTTTCGTGCATATAGGTTTTAAAAGTTTTAAGTGTGATAACGTGGTCAACTAGTCTTCTGAAGGTGTTGTTTTGTCAAAGAAGTTTCTGCTTTTCTCATTGGAGTATCTTGTTTTGTAAGAGCCTCTCTTACTAAATTTAACAAAAGCTCATACGCATTGATATCCATTCTTAAATAAGTTTTAAAATCATCTGGATCATTCTCCGTTAACTCTTTTAATTATGGCTCATTTTTTTTTTTAAGCAAATAACTTTTAACCCACTTGGAACGTCTTTTTCTTACATTATTTTCTATTATTTGCATCATAATAATAATAATAATAATAATAATAATAATAATAAATAAAGCCTTATTGTCAAAAAGGTACAACATTCTTTTCAGAGGCAAAGCATCAAGTAAAATAATTAAGTAAAAGTAGACCACATACAAATTAAAACAACAAAACATTAAATAGTGATTACATAAAAAATAATAAAAATAATAAATGGCGGGAAAAAAACTAGCACTAAAACGCATTACACAACGTACTCAAACTGCAAACAACAATATATTGTACTAAATTATACTGTCATGAAAAAAATCATCTACCGAATAAAAGGCTTTTTTGTTCAAACGTCGGTAAATCCGTCATTACTCGACTGTGTAGGCGGCCGTGAAGTTTAATTTTTCCTCCGCCGGAGCTTTACTTTTCACTTTTCCGCCGGCGGAGGTAAAAGTGTTACCATAGCAATATAGATACAAACAAACAACAAAGCAAGCGTCAACAACTCAAGAATTATTAAACTAAAATTTGTATTTATCACTCAATTTGTGCACTGCATTTCTAAAAATCACTAACTTGGGAACAAATTGGTTATTAACTTAATCGAACTTACTCAATAACTGCTTATCAATATGGAATTAAAACGCAATCGGAGACGCAATTTTAAAAATATAATTATTGTTGACAGTGTCCACTGACAGCTTTATGTTACATTACTATAGCAACGACCTGTGCCTATTCACCGATACCGGTCTAAGCCGCCTTGCAAACCAACTTATCTTTGATAATAATTATTATTATTACTATTAAAAAGAGATATTTTTGCATTAATTTGTCGACATTTGAAGAAAAAACAGCATATTTTATGTGGAGGAAAAGTTACTTTTCATGGCTTGCTCTCTATTACCAGCCTCACTCCGTTCGGCTGTTAAACACGAGCGCGCCATGAAAAGTATCACTTTTCCTCCATATAAAATAATATACTATTGCAGCTAGTAGGTCTTTGGCATTTCTTCTAAACAGTTCTAAACAGCCAATCTGTCGCAGTTGTAGTGGTAAATTATTAAATAATTTTTTGCCAGTATAAATAAGAGATCTTTTAATTTTGTCGGAAGTTGGTATGGGCAAATAAGCCACGTGAGAACTGCGGGTTGGGTAGTATGACTGCGAATGAATTTCGGTGTCGTATTTTTTGGTGAACCAGACATATTGTTTCCAGAATAAATAAGGATGGTAGGGTAAGAATTTTTTTAGCTTTAAACACTGGTTTACAGCTTTCAGAGGGTTTCATGCCGTACACATACCTTATAGCCCTCTTCTGCAATACAAAAATAGCAGTGAAAAGGTAATTACTGCATGATCCCCAAAAACATATGCCATACCTTAGATGAGTTTCGATCAGGGCAAAATATGTATTTTTAGCTGCAGTCTCATTCAAATCCCCAGACACGACTTTTACAGCATAGCATCCTTTAGATATTTTCTTGGATATATGTTTGATGATCTTCAAACTTTAGGAGATTATCAATATGCAGACCAAGGAATGTGCTTGAATCTAGTTCATTTACAGAGGTATCAACTAGAGAAACTCCTTTCAAGTTACATTTGAATGTTAATATATTACTTTTGGAAATGTTAAGAACTAGATAGTTAGCATTACAACATTCTTTAATCTTAATTAGATCATCGCTAATCTTTAATGTCAATCGCTCACTATGGCTGTCATGCCAAAGAATTGTGGTGTCATCAGCGAACATGTTGAAACTTCCCTGAATATTAATGCCCGATAGATTATTAACATAAACCAAAAATAAAAGCGGATCCAATACAGATCCCTGAGGGACACATGAGTTCATACAACGTGGAAGTGTTTCACTGTTGTTAAGGAGCACTGTTTGAGAGCACTCTTTATGGTAAGAGCCGAGCCATTTCAAAGATTTGCCGCGGAAACCATATAGCTGAAGCTTAGCATGAACAATTCTATGATCAGCACAATCAAAGTCCTTTGCAATATCGCAGAAAACAGCCGCTGCAACATCCCCTTCATTAATCCTTAGATACAGAGTCTCAAGAAAGCCGAAGTTCGCATCACCAGTATCATTCCACTATACAGAGCCAGTTTTTTTTAGCACGAAACATTTTCGAGACTACACTGTTAACAACGCTTAAAAACCATGTGAGTAAAACTTTCGCGAAATCAAAATTCCACAGTTTCGGTTTAAGCCGCAGTTAAATCTTCGGTTTTCGCCCACTAACGCGCGGTTTTGTATGCAACAGAGCGACAGGAAAGATCAAAAGCATTTGTGTTAGTGGACATCGCAATTTTTAAACCGTGACGCAAGAAACTGACAGATATATGTGCGCCGTTCCAAACCGTCAGATCAACCTCTGTGTGCATGGCCCGCTATTATGTGGTGACGTGTCGAGCCAAAACTCGAAATGGCGAAAAGTTTACATTTAACTAGTTCACCCTGTATAAAAGGCATCATAATTTCTAAAGTGTCCTCTTATACGGATTTTGGTGTAGATTCTCGCCAAGTAAAAAGCTTTTCTAAAAAACCTTTATTTTTTTACCTACCTATAAGTTTTTTTAAAAGTCCATTTTCCCGACATTTTCGAAACAGAGAAGCATTTGGGAGCTTTTCTCCTAGAAATTCCCTGTCGAACTATCGTTTCGGTTTTTTCGGTTCTCGCTTCTTTATTTTTCTCGAAAGTTATCGTGTATTAAAGCAAACGTTATAAAATTAGCACATGTGACGTAATTAGTTGTAAAAGGGAATGATCGCCAAAAACAAATGACCGTGGGTTGCTCCCAAGTGTTGCCTAAAAACGTGCCAAATCCCAACTTTTCACTCACAGCCGATTTCGAGAGAAAAAGGATAAACACCAGAAAATACCCGAATGAGCATTACATGGCACGTTACATGATGACCCAGCTGCATTTACTACCCAGAAGAAAGTCTGAACGCGCCTAGAGAAGGTTTAGATTTTTTACATAACTTTGCTTCCAGAAACAATCTGACTACCCACTTGGCGACCAACATTAAACGTCAACGAGCTGCTATGGGTAAACAGCAGCTCACACTTTTTTTTAACAACACTAAAAATGCATTAGAAAATGTTTTGCCGGATCGCATTTATAATTAAGATGAGACAAACATAACAGATAATCATGGTGCCAGAAAGGTGTTGGTCCCAAGGAGTACCTATACTCTAGGACATCTCTCAGTTTGATGGTATACGGAAAACCAAAGGACAACAACTGTTACCTCATATGGTGATTTCTAAGGCGTAGCACTCTTATGAAAAGTGGACGTCTGGTGGTCCTGTGGGTACGGAGTAGGATGCTATGCCAAACGGTTGCTTTGATGTGTTTAGATGTGCGATATGTTGTTTGAAATTTTGATACCCCATGTAATCGCTAATAGCACTCCAATAACAAAAAGTTATTATTGGAGATAACCTTGCTTCCCCCCCCCGTGACATGAAAGCAGCATTAGCGAATAATATTTATATGTCTCCACTGTCAACTAATTCTACTTACTTAATGCAGCTTCTCGATATTAGCATATTTGCTCCTATGAAACGGAAATGGCGAAAGATCTTAGATTGAGGGAAAGATGAAAGCCATCGCATCGGAAGAGCAACACTTCCAAAGAGCAATTTCCATATTTACTAAGTCGATTATGGTGTCATCTAGAAAAAAATGCTGCTGCTGCTCTGATTTTCGAACCACGCACAGGCCTAAGCCCCTTCACTGAAAAAAAATATTTTAAATTTTTTCCTACAGCATTGTATTGGTTTTTTTGCTTTAGTATGAACCACAATTGTTAAGTTCTTTACAATATTTCCTGAAAAAAGAACGATTCGTTTTAATATTAGGTAATAGGAAATTGTATCAAGATTAATGCAGTACTTATTAATATCAGCTTTAGTACTGAGTCGTGTTTGAATATTCTACAAAATTGTTGTAATCTCAGTATTAAAATAAATATTCCCTATTCCACAAATATATTAGTTAACCACATAATTTAATGTTAATATTCCTACAATAGTTTTCTATGAAATTGTTGCAAACAAAAGTATTTATTAGGTTACGTATTACATAACCTTGTAGTAAATAGTGTCAAAGGGATATTATACCCAAGTTATACTTAAAAGGAGAATTCATATGCTACAAAATTATAATCAACTTTCAAATCGTTGTGTGGTAAAAATTTCCACAATATTTTGAAATATCGTTGAGTGTCCAAACTTTATTGTGTTAAGTGCCAAACTATTATTACTTCTGTATTACAATTATTAGCAAATATATATTACAGAAATTTGTACTAAAGTGTTTAAAAGTTATAGTAAAAATTACCGAATTATTTTGGATTTTAAGTATGAAATGCCGATAAGCCAATAAGAAATAAATGAACTTTAAAATTATGGAACAATATCGCGCCTGCCGCTTGTGAATTGTGACCTTAGCACCAGGCCTGTGGATGACCAAATTCGTGGTTGCCAAATTTTATCTCGTCCCTTTAAAATATTAATACTACTCATATCGATATTTAAACTATTGGAAAATATGTGTATTGTCAATTATTGTAAACAATTATTATTCTTACTGTACCTATGTAAGTTTTCAACGAAACAGCGAGTACCTTTTGCGCTCATAATTGTGGAAAATACAAACGTCGGAAAAACTGAAAACTGTAATTTTTTAATTGTAATGCACGATACACTTTATAAAACACAGAATTCCTCTTTGATTAGGTATTTGAAGTGAAAAATCAGATATCCGATTATTGATCTGCTTTGTATAGAATAAATGCTACATGAAACCGAAAGCAAGGTTTGAAAAAATATATTAAAACGTAAGAAGTACCAAGTGCTTGACTGATGACTTGTAACTTATCACAAAAATGCAGTTGAACCGATCATACCACCTACGGAGGGCTATATACCTACCACCATTAGCATCCAATAGTGATTCTTTGTTCAGTGATATTATTTAATATAGGCGTGTATTAGCAATAGTGTCAAAATACATAAGCCAACTTAAACTATAGGCATTTGATTTTTTTTTGACATATCTTTAATGTGGGACTTTGCTATCGAAGCAATTCGTAGCGTCTCAAAGTCCCACACAGGTGGCGTCAGATATTTCATCTGGCGGCATATTAAAGTTCTAGTTGAACTATAAACACTGCAAGCTCGTATTATGTCATGTCCAACAATCCGACATTGAAGTGTTGGTATTAGCACTATAATATTGTAGTTGCAGATGCAGCCGTGATTGCAGCAAAATGCACTACTTTAGGATTACAAGTAAGGTCACTGGCGTTCAATAATAATTGCCACAAAACATATAAATTCATGACATTCATTTATCGTAGCCAACGCTATAGTATTGTAAGAACTGATAATCTAGAATTGTAGTAAGTAGTATAGTATATCAATTTTGTTGCGTGAATCTATATATTATTGAAAGAGTAAGTACTACAATATATAGCTAGGGATGCACAAAATTTCAAAAACATCGATATATCGAATATCGATGTATCGAATACTTAAACATCGATATGTACAAAATATCGCTTCTTAACCATCGATACATCGAAAATATCGAACAAATTACATCGATGTATCGTAAAAAATATTATATACATATATTTAAGCTTTCTACATAATATCATCATTATCATCTATCATATACATGTATCTTGTAAATAATAAAAATTTTAGCCAACTTGACTTGACAAATTACTAGTACTGCCCGATGTTTGAATTTTCTTGCCACAGAAATTGCATTTTGCCAATGTTTTGTCAAGTTTTGTGAAATACTTCCACAAATCGCTTGGAGCCATATCAATCACTGAACACCGAAATTACTAAAACACGCCAAATTTTTAAGAACAATAAGAACAAAGAACAGGATAACATAAAAGGAGCAGACTAATTAAACGATAACAAGTAGGTATATAAAAGTAAAATATAAATATTCTGAGGATGAGGCAGATGAACCACCCGATAAAAGAATCTGCGAATACAGTTGCGACATATTTGATGTTTTACCTCAACTAAGCTGGCATGTTATTCGCGAAAACCATTTATCAAGAGATGGCAGATAGATCTGAAAGCCGTTCGTTTTACAACGGTTTTCTTAGAATGTTTGTTTTAATTAATAAACTAATAAATTCGTCAATATAGCTACTTTTAATTAAATGCGCTGTAAAACATAATTTAACGTGTAAAAAAAATTAATAACACAACAAGTTTGTAAAAAAACTAGAGAAAAACAATGCCAAAAACGTTGTTTTTTTGGGATCCAATAGATGGCGATACTGGTAGTGATTCTTGGGTATTGTGCCTTAAAGCCACTGTATTTTCGCCCTTATATATATTTATCTATGACTGTATTCTTGGAAATTGACGAGAGCACAAAGTTTTCGATCTCTCGTTCGTGTTACGTCATAGTCATAGATGGAAAAAAGACGAAGCGTAAACTGAGTAATTGCGCAATTGCGCGTAACTTTCGCGTTGTGATGTATCCATCGATATATCGACGATATATCGTATATCGTTGTCACATATATCGATGTACGATAATATCGACTTAAAATCCATCGATGCCAAAATATCGATATTTAAGTGTCGATATATCGATATTTTCGATGTATCGGCAAATATCGTGCATCCCTATATATAGCTCAATAATATTTAAATGTTGCATTTTCTGCACGGTTATGTGCTAATTGAAAACCACGAGAATAGCCATATAAACTATTTATAGGCAGACTAAGTGCAACAAAAATAAAGCATTAATGTCTTAGTTCATTTGATGCGCTTTGCCACAAAAATTATTATAATTTTTATTATATAGTGATTAAGAAATATTCACACAAAATTGGGTAGATTTTACTACGCGATCTAATTACAATTGTATAGAAATGAGTACTGCAGATTGATGCCTAGTACCATTTTAGGCGCAAAATATAGGGCTATTTTCTACAATTGTCGTATTGAATACTAATTTTTTTTTCCGTGTTTTGTCCTAAGTAGTATCTAAACCTTTCAAGAGGATATAGCGACCAATCTAGAGTCCTTTAAGAGATGAAAACAAATCACAACAAGACCAGGCCAAGCAATACAAGTACGATCATCTAAAACGAGCACTTTCGTCTTTACAAAAAGCAGCAGAGGAGGAAATCGATCATCCGAAGTTTCTCATGTTGAAAAGACCAAGAAATAAACCTGGACCAAATTTTAAAAGGAAAATTGATGAGCCTGGACCATTAAAACTTCATGGCACAAGAAAAAGAATTAGAGACACTATTGGCGACTATCCCTGCTATGTATGCACTTTTTCTTATGCAAATTATACTAACGAAAAAGATTGGATTTGTTCTCTTTTTTTGCGGTTGGTGTGTGGGGTTCTTAATTTTGGCTTGGATGACCCTCAGTATAAATACCCATCATGCAGAAAAGTTGATGAGCCTGGACTATCGGAAGTCTGTGGAGCAAGAAAAAGAATTGCAGGCACTATTGGCCTGGACTTTTTCTGCTTTGTATGCAGTTTTACGGAGATTATACTCACGACAAAGACTGGATTTGTTGCGTATCTTATTTGCAGTGGGTATGTGGGATTTGCAATCTTGGCTCCGTGAATGCCCAGCATGCAGTTCTGGTTCCATTTACCTCATACAATTATTGTTAATGAATATGAATCGGAATGCCTGGATCAAGTATGTGACTTGTGGAAAATGGGTTTAGTGTGTTCAATATAAAAATATGATTTCTGTTGGCCCACTTGCTTTATTTGGGCCTCAAAGACTGTTTATAAGTACCTATGATTCATTAGTTATTCTAATAGTTTTTATGTCGAAGTTACCCTGAAGTAGCTGAACTTCGCATTTAAACCTTATTTGTATATCGTGTCAAAGTTACCCCTTGGTCGGGGTAACTTCTACACCAAAAAGAACTTTTAAAAAAATAGGAAGGGAGGACTACGTGGAAAATAAATGTTTCGTACTGAAGAGCCAAGACATCAAATGCCATGATGGCATATGAGCGAAGGTTCTAAAGTTATGTTCCTGTGGAGAAGGTAAAATATGCCCAAAGGACGTCGAAGTTCCCACGTTTTACGATATATCTTTAAAACCTGTGAAATCGCAATGCAATAATTTATTTTGCGACTTAGTGTATCTTTTTTAATAGAAATATTTATTGGTTATGCTGCTGCTGCTTTACGTGTGGGCTTCTCTGGACGGCATTCACCCAGAAACTTGGTTTGAGATGCTTCGGACCGCTCAACTAAGGGCATTCAATTTCAGTCATAGTCCACTGCTCTATTTCACCCCTCCTACAGTATATAGGCCGTATAACAAGCTGAAAGGAATATTGTATCAGTGGCCCCATGTTTTTGACCCTTTAAGGTGTCGAGCACGTAAGGTGGTAGCTGTGAGCTGAATTTTTGCAAGCACAGACAGAAATGATCCCACCGGAACATCCGGTTCCCCCCGGCCTGGATACCAACGTAAATGGGGAATTCTGGCTAGGACACCCGATTCTTCCTCGGGGAGAAACAAGGGTCACCAAACGATAGCCACTTCACCCAAGATGGCGACAAAGGAGTCGCTACAAAACGCGTGTTGACTCGACCGAAGACGAAGCAGAAGTCCAGTGAAAAGGTTATATTTTGTAAATGTCACTAGGGGTAAAAGTTTTCGATATATTTACTTTTAAAAGTGTCCCTGCATAGCAATCTTATTGGTGAAATATTTACTGCAAGGTAGACTTTATTAAGTATTCTAAATTAGATAGGTAATTGAATGATTTTATTTATTTTTCTACAATTAAATATCAAATATCACGAAAATGGTTACTTCTAGCGACATTTACAAAATATACTTACGTAGAAAAGAATGGTGAATAGATATTTTTATAAGAAATAAAGAAGTCAAGAAAATGCAACGAGGTTTATTTGCATCAAGTTAAACAAATGGCGTCCTCTGCGTGTAATAGCAAAACTGTGAAAATAATTGAATTTCACGCCTCAAAATATCCCCAATCTCCAAACTAGTTTGAAATTAGCTAAAATTAAAAAAAATAATTTAAGGAAATCGAAAATAAAATTGTTATTTTATCATGAATTTTTGAACCTAGATATGTTTGCTTAAATCCTAATATTTTCAAATAACGAATTTGTGGTTTGATTGTGTACGATTGATACATTTAGATATCACCTGAAAATGAACCTACGAACCGCTACTGAGTTAAACTTAAAAGCTATTTCTCAATCTTTTTTGAATAAGTTTAAAGCCTCTGAATACAAGCAATGTTTTACATACTTCGGATATTATTCAGAGAGTTCAGTAGCACTTAACTTTAACATGCAATTATATGATTAAAATGCCATATGCTGTTATTTGTAAGCGTTGACTATATACAGTGTGTCCTGATTGTTCTAAATACACAAATATTATGTTAAGTACGAAACGTGAAAAATGACTGAGTAAAGTATATACCCTTATTTATGCAGATGCACGAAAATGTTAATAGTAAAAATTGATGAGAAGTCAATTTGACGCAAGAAAATAAAATCTCATGCTATTTGAATAATATATATTTTTTTAAATTACCACAGGTATGATAAAATATTGACCATCTTTTATTTTTGCTGTATAGCAGGAGTCTTTAATCCGCGACTTTCATTTTATTACGGACCGCAAGTAGAACACTAAAACGAACACAGTCATTAGCTACTTCGTAATAAGTTAGCCAAATCTGAAACAAACGTTTTTCAACACTCTAAAAAGTCCAAACAAGCTCTAAGTTTAAGTCTTTAACTTCGTTTACAAAGTTTGGGGTGGTAATATTGGTTACATTCATCTCAGGCACTTAAAATATTATGATGCAGGCATTCAATAATAATCGGTAACAGCTTGCATGTTATTGTATTGTCAAGGTGCGTTAAGTAAATAGCGAGTGGTCCTGCGAAAATTACGCTGTTGCGCTGGACACTTCGCGGTTCTTTGAGAAGACTCTGGAAGGCGAAGGTGTAACTACTTAGTTATTATTATTAAGATATTGAAGCGTTAATGAAGTGTGTTATTTTGAATAGCGGTTGAATAGGGCACCCAAATCTGGCCCTTGAATAACAATAATGGAAGACTCTTGCTGTAGAGAACTTTATTTTACTAAAATAAAATTCCTCTCTCATGAATTCACAAATGAAAATGGTTTCCTCCTTAAAACATAACATTTTTTAATAGCCAGCCATAATTTTCATATTTAGACGTAACATTTACTTCTCAACAGCTTTGACTATTAACATTTCGTGTATCTGCAAAAATAAGTGCACTTAGTTTACTTTTGGCACTCTTGCACTATTCGGTGCTATTTGAGCACCCAGTTTACAAGATTTTAAAATTAACATTATAATTTGGGCATTTTAGATTAAGCAGTACATTTTATAATCTGCAAATGAAAATGTTTTACTTTTTGGGACATACGAGCCGCTATTAAATTAAACTTAATGACAACTTATCAATCTCGACTATAAAAAAGAAAA
>MU191423.1:10436-29795 GCA_016904865.1 Pissodes strobi
AGTATGTTGGCTTCCAGTTATACTCGAACTAAACGTAGTCAAGCTGCTCCTGCATCTCAAAGATGTAGTGTAAATAAAAATGCGCTTCTACGTACGAGTATGTTGGCTAAACATAGTCAAAGATGCCACTGCAATTAATGCAGTGTCCAACAAACAAAAATTCTAAAATAAAGGTAATTTTTATTTTTTTTTATTTTTTTTTTGGAAATATGTAATTTTTTATTTTTATTTTTCAAGCACCCAAGCAATTATCAAGAATCAACTCTAGTAAAGACCTGGAGTTTATGTATTTTTCTCGGCAGTGACGATTTAAAATGTAAGTTAAAAATATTATACATACAATCAAAATAATTTGAAACTAATGGTTAGATTTATTTTCTAGTCAAAATTTAAAAGTACTTCTCCAAATGGCAACTGTATTATAACGAGTCAACCAATAAAAGAACATTGAATGAATTTATCTAGGCAATAATTTTATAAATATAAGTAAGTGATGTGGTACAGGTTTGTAAAACAGTCACTTAATTTACAAAATTTCATGATATAATATACACGGTTATTGGTAATTCGATATGTTCTTTTGCAGATAGGATAGGGGAGGTGGTAAGAAGTAAATTTAACCCTAATATGGTAGTTTAAATATTTTTAAAAAAATAACCACTAGAAAGTGTAAACTAACTTTTAAACCATTTACATCTTTTGGAGAAAAACAGAAAAATTTAAATTCTTAAAAAACTATGAACTTTTGCATATTATGGTTAAATTTACTTATTATCGCCTCCCGTATCGCATCTCCAAAAGAATGTATCGAATAACCAGTAACCTTGTATACTAATGTGGTTTTTAAATTATATTTTGCAATTTCTAATATTTTATTTTTAGTTTTACAATATTCGAAAATTGAAAATCAAGCTTCTGTTACAGACTTACTTATACAGAAGAATAAATACTGGGTTAAAAACTAATGGCTGGCTATGATTTCATCAATTTCATTAAAAATAACTGATAGTAACACCGTTAATCTATGCTCAGATATGACAATCATAGATACTAATCAAGTTTAATAAAGTGACTAAAAAATATAAAAAAGGTAAGGGATAATTCTATACTTTTTAATTATTGCCTTTAAAAATATATAATACTTTATTTTTAGTTACCAACATAATATTTTATTTTTAGCTTTAAACACCCGACCATCTACATTCAACTTTGGCAATAATTAAAAAAAAAATAATTACGACTAAAGGAATTTTTATGGTCTTAGTGAGAGAAATAGACAGTTAAAAGATTAGTGACACAGGTAATATATAACTTTATAATAGTTTTTCAATTTTATTGTATTATGTAATTTTTATCTTTTAAGCACCTTAGCACCTAAAAACAGTCTTATTAAAATTATAAGTATATCTACATACTTTCTTTGTATAAAAGAAACTCTATTTCAAATGCTACACAAAAAAGATCTTTAGGTAACTTGGAAATGATGTTTACTACTTCAATATTATTTAAAAATTTATTTTTAGTTTCAAGCACATTCACAATCAGTCCTTGAAAGAAGTGAAAAAAAGTGATTAAACACAAAATTATTTCTTTGGCTGTTTCACCTAAGTTTATAATATGTCGATTCAAAACAAAAACAACTAATTAAGATATATTTTTTCAGTTAAAGTAGAAAGAAAAGCATTAAAATGTTGTTTTACATGAAATTTTCTCTCAGAAGAAGAGTTTCCATAAACAACCCACGGTAGGACCGAAATTTCCTAATGTATACCTGTTCCTGTTGCTCTTTTAAAGGAATAACAATAGCATGACTTGAGAAAATACTACCAATATAATTTGCCAAAAAGCAAAAAGGTAATATTTACTTACATAATTTTTTCTACTTTCAATATTTAAATATTTAATTTTTAGTTTTAAACCGCCCGCCACGTTGCTATTTATTATAATCAGCCCAAAAAGAAGGAACCACAATGACATTATTACAAAATTAAAACATTTACAAATGATAAAAGAAGAGTTTGTATAAGTCACCTACATACAAATCACCCAATGTATAGCTGCTGCTCTTTTAAAGGAATACCAATAACATGACTTGGGAAAGTTACTATCTATATAACTTGCCAAAAAGCAAAAAGGTAATATTCATATGCATAATTTGTTTCTACTTTCAATATTTCAATATTACATTTCTAGTTTTAAACCGCCCGCCTCGTTGCTATTTATTATCATCAGCCTAAAGAGAAGAAACCACAATGACATTATTATAAAATTAAAACATTTACAAATGTTAAAAGAAGAGTTTGTATAAACCACCAACATACAAATCTCCCAATGTATATCTGCTGCTCTTTTAAAGGAATGCCAATAATATGATATATAACTTGCCAAAAATAGAAGAAAAGGTAATATTCATGTGCATATTTTTTTCTGCTTTTAATGTTTCAATACATATTTAATTTTTAGCTTTAAACCGTCCGCCCCCACCCTATTGCCATTCTTTTTACTCAGCGTAAAAAAGAAGAAACCACAATGACGGTATTTTAAAATTTAAACATTTAAAAACGAAAAAGCTATTCCTAGCTGAACCATAATGTGCCAATAGGAAGTACAAAATTTTATGAAACATCGTCACTGTTGCCAATATTATACAAACGAATTTACTATTTTTTTTATGTTGCCAATCTTTAAATAGTTTAAGAATTAGGTTTTTATATTATATAGTTTAGTTTTCATCTAAAGAATATTTTTCAAGAAATAATTTCTTAATGATGTAAATTTTAATGTCTTTTTAAATTTGTATTTCTTTTCATTTTAATTTTTATTAATGTATAATTAATCAAATAATATTTTTGAAAAATAATCGGAAGATCTTATGAGCAAAAAAATATATATACTTACAAGATTTGTTTATATAATTTACATGTCTAAAATACCATTTAAAATTCAAAGTTAGGTAGATTATAAACAAAAACCTTGTACATATATTATTATTTACATTATTGTATTTTAATTATTATTTGTTATGTTAAAATGTAAATTTTTATTTACATACTTTAATATATTTTATTACATAAGCATTTTGAAAAATATATATTTTTTTATATTATCGGCATATTAAAAAAAAACACACATACACAAGTAATATTATCCTATTAAACAAAATAAGTAAGTATTGATATTTATATAAAAGTCTTATAATAGCATTTGTCTTAAAATTTACCTAAAATAACAAATTCAAATCATTTAATTTAAATTTGTTGCTTTCTTTAACTTAGTTGAGGTAATTCAATTTAGTAACGCTGTTGCAAACTAATAATATCTATAATTAACACTAATTTGGCAGATAAATTATAATATGATCACAATAGGATCTCACTAGTCTGTTTTTTTTTAATAGGATGAATGATTTAAATAACCGCACGAAAAATAAAGCACTGTGATTGGGTATAGAATCCAAGCCATTTTTACCTAAGAACAGCGTTGCCAGATATACCATTTTTCCGACTTGACACCTGCAAAATTTCTGAGGATATTTCCCATTTTTCTACCATATTTTTGAAATTTTCAGTTTTTGGATTATAGATAAACCAAAAATAAACAGATACTGCTAGGTATACAGGGTGAATAATTTCAATAATATCTTCTTTTTTTTAATTCATATTTAAAAATATGTTATATTTTTATAATTTTGATCATTATTATAGAGAAATTATTAATTTAAAAGTATTCGAAATGACGTTTGAAAATAATTTCATAGCTAACATGATGTCATGATGACGTAATTGTTTGAAACAAATAAAGATTTACTTAATATCACCAACTTTTTCGTTTATAAGGTTATTCATTGTCAGATAAAAGTAATAAATATAAACAGATTATATATATATTTTTTTGTCCAGTGTCGGATACCATTTTTTATTATTTTCATCCGGCAACGCTGCACAAGAAATATGGTTTGTAAAGTGTCATGGCAGACAAAATGATTATTTGTTTTGATTGATAATATATTTTTGAAGTTTTCGTGCATTTTCTTATAGTATTTAACAAAAATAGTTCATTTTAGAAATCAGTTAACTTTTTCAAAAGTTGTGATTATTTTTGGATTTTAAAATATAAACGCAGGTTCAAATACGAGCTTAAATACAGGTGTTACAGAGAAGAAATAAAAATGTGACAATTTCATGGGTTGGAAGAGATATTCGTTATTTCTGTTGCAGAAGATAGAAACAATAATGAAAGCGAGTTACAAGAAAGTGATATTGAGTGAATTATTGTGTCCTTATTTCAATATTTCCAAGTGCATGTAAATTCAATAAATAAGAATATTTAATTCATAAATGATTTCTTGAAATGGTACTAAAAGAACATTCTATTTTTGAGGAGTTGAGGAATATAAAATGAACTTCCAAATATATGTATTATATTGTATTATATGTACTCTAAACAAAACATTAATGCTATATTAAAATTAATCATAATAGTATATTATATACCTAGGTTGAGAAGTAAGCTATTATTTACCGAGCACTACGCGCCTCAGGATATAATGTGCGAGGTTAATAATGGCCTTCTCAACCGAGGTATATATAGAATTTTTTTTTACTACTAACACTGATATATTACCATATTTGATTCGATTTGATTTTTATATTAGTCATTTTCTACTTATTTTTCAAATAGTTCGAAATATCAAGTAGCCTGGAAGTTCAGTTGTCTAACTGACAGATATCGTAACAAGAAGCGTTTTTTCGCGAGCTAACTACAATTAACCACGGCATACTACAGGATACTACTTTGTTTTCACGAGGATTAATTTAATTGTGGTAAGTGAGGGGAAGTTTCGTGACGTCACTATTACATCATCATGTTTCAACTACGGCTTACTACAATTTACATACGTGACAAGGTGTGGTACTCGAGGTTTGATGGAGTCATGGCGGATTAATTTTGAAACGTTAAACATGTGAAATGTTTGTTTTTCCATTCTGAACAAGTTTGTAAATTATACGTTCATGAAATTCTTCTATAGAAGCCTCATACGCATCGGAATTCCTATACAAATGTGCCCCAAATGGGATTTGGGCAGGATAAAGTATCCTGAACCTATTCATCGAAAAAATACCATTAGTTTGCTTATCTCCAGAGGCCACCATTCTCTCATTAAAAATATGAGTAAACGTTCTGCACTGATCAAACTGATCAATTTCAAATAAATATGCAAAATATCTATATTCTTTTCTAGCAATGCAAGATCTAACTACGGTATTTTGGCGAAGACAGAAGCAGACAGTACAATTTGTGGTGGGGTGCCCGCTTGGCACTTACTTCAGTATTACTTGTAGTTAACCGTGGTTACTCGCCAATAAACGCTAATAATCTCCTGACAGCTCCATACATACAAAGTACCTTCTTTCCATCTAAATTTTGACAAAATCTCATTATTAATAAGAATATTATGGGGAGTCATGAAAAGTGAGTTATACTGTATATAATTTTTTTACTAATAGCACTGATACAATCCTTATCATTATTTGAATTGATTAGATTTTGAAATTAATCATTTCCTACTCATTTTTCAAATCATCCGAAATGACAACTAGTTGTCAAACTAACAAGTTTGACATTTTCCGTTTCATTATGAGCATTTAAAGATCCTTTACACAAATAGTGCACTATGTAAAAATCGACCTCTCCTATTGGTCGATCCATCTCGTATTACGATATGTCTGCGTGATGCAATCGATTTCTATCAAGAGCTCTAGTGGTGTAGAGGTTTAGATCGTTGGGTCTCACTTGGAAAACGCGGGTTCGAACCCCGTGGCTTTTTTTTATTTTTTTTTAAAGATTATGTTTCTAAACAGCTTTTTTTCTTGATTTTGGGTATGTCTTGGGTTAGCACCTGGTTAGTTTCCTTTTCTTGAGCCTCCGTAGCGAGCGGAGGGCCATGCGGATCGACCAATGGGAAAGGCCGATTTTTATATAGTGCACTATATGTGTAAAGGATCTTATAATGCTCATTATGACCTAGGTTTTTTTAATATTATTATTTACCTAGGGTGAGAAATGTTACTTCTCATTTGAGGAATGGAGTAAATAATGGTGATTTATCATGTTAGTAGTAGAAAAAAGCTATTAATATTAGGCCTGTCTGAGAATATTAAAATTCAAAGTAGGTACCTATTCAAACTAAATGAAAGTCATTATATTATTCTGTGTTATGCATTTGTTCGGTGGTGCATATTTTCTTTTCTATTTTGTATTTAAAATCGGATAAATTCTAAAAAAATACATTCTGTTCTTTTAATTTTAACAGACGTAGAAAAAAATAAAATTATTGGAGGAAAGAACTTAACAAATGCATGTTTTCTTTTATTACTGTTTGAAATGTAATAGAATAACTGCAAAAATTAAACACATTTCATAATTTTTTTTTAATATTTATTTAATTAAATTCACCCAAACTAATTAAAATAAAAAAAACACCTTTTTGGGTTGCATGAACCTTATCTAGAAAAAAAACATAAATTATTAATTTCAAATTATCACAATTTCTCTTTTATGTTCCTTACATTTCACCCCGCCTCCCCGACCGCCTCCGCTACCTCCTCGAGCGCCACCCCTACCTCCTCTTCCCCTTCCTCCTCTTCCCCTTCTCCACCTTCTGGTTTTCTTTTTTCCCTTTTCTTCTTCCTTTTCTTTCTCCTTTTCCTGTTCTGTCTCCTTTACTTCTTTTTCTTTCATCTGGTTTAGTTCTTCACTGTTATCGCTCATTGTAATTCTTGAAATTGAAACAAAAAATTAAAGAAAATATATGCTGATGTTATGTATAAAATATAAATAGGGTGATTGTGCCGGTTAGCCGGCCACAACCACTCTTCGGCCATTGCGAAATAAATTCGCAAAAAATGAGGCTAATTTCGGACATTAGGAGATAATATCGAGACATTTATTATCGATTAAGCATCCCTGCATCCCAGCCTTAAATTACATTTTTAAGAGCCTAAAGAATGTTTAAAAAAATACTAGTAACAGTTTAAAATAGCGGGAAATCGGCGAGGCAAAATGGTGCTTCGATGTTAACGAACAAGTAGTGTGATTAGTAGTAGAATATAGTAATTATCTCCTTCAATTATTATCTAATACTAAGACTTTTTTATATATTATTTAATTAGGGTTCAATCTACACATTTTTACAATAAAAGGGTCGTTTTGTAAATTTTATAATAATTAGGCTAGGTGGCCGTTAACCGGTGATATTATTTTCCATCGTTTCCAGTTTTCGGCCAGGGTGGCCGAAATCCATACTCTATCTATACGGTTCTACAATGACTATCGTATAACATATTATTCGGTAGCATTCTCTCTAACCAATATCCAGTTCTTGGCCGCTTTTTTCCATTTTATAAATTTAAATATGTTAAGTTAAGGCAATTTTAAAAAAATTGCAGCAATTTTCATTGCGCGCCTGCGCAAATGAACCGTTTCTACAAGTTGCCGCAACTTTTATTGCACTTGCAGAGAATAGGTCTGGATCTATTTTAATTGCATTTGCATCACGATTTTGGTAACTTTTTTAGTTATTTTTGTGCTACCAATCTTACAAACATTAACAATATTATCATAACACAACCTCCAATACCTCCATCCAGACTTCCTAAAATTGTATGTTGTTTGTGCTTTTACATACTTACAAATAGTAAACTGGCAAATTTATTAAAAAAAAACATACTTACAATCAGTTTACAGTAATAGTAGTAGGTACATGTTTTATAAACTGAATAGTTCATGTGGCAAATAAGTAATTCAAAGGTAGAGGTCGTGCAGTGGAATTTAACTTTACCCACAGTAACAATAAAGCATAAGGTTTTTCCTATTTCATTTTAATTTTAGAGATTCACAGTTTACATGGTCAAGGGTGGCAGTACATGCTCTTATAGAGTTATATGAAGATCATAAATTCCTCTATGTAAACACAACTCGGGAGTATAAAAACAAAAATGCCCGAATGGAAGCAGTGCAAGAAATTAAATAAAAAGCTATTGACACAGTTTGCTGGAAAAGAAGTACAAACTAAAATCCATGGGTTACGAACGCAGTACCTAAATGAGCTTCAAAAAATAAAAAAAAGTAAAGTGTCTGGGATGTCGACAGACAAATTGTATATACCTAAATGGCAATATTTTAATCGCTTAAACTTTATTGGGAGGCATGGTATCATTGCAAGTCAAGGCGAATCAAATCTAACCAAAAGTTATGAATATCAAAATACAGAAGTAAGTTATTAATTATCATCAGTACTTATAATATATCTGAAATAATAGGTTAAATAACAGTAAGCTATAAATTAAGACCAGGCAGTAATGCTTAATATTGTGATATTGTACAATATTAATATTTCATTTTAGAATACTGAAGAATACATTGAAGCTGAGATTTTATATGATAGTGATATTGAGACAATTGACACCGTAGATATAGGATCCCCAATAAATATAATGTCTCCATTGAATCTATTGGCGAGTCAGTGTCAAGAGCTTTGTCAAGTTGGTCCAATTTGCCTAAAAAAAGAAAATTAGCAGCGACCCCTAAGAAGGAAAGCAATTTAGCTCCTTCAAAATTATTAGAAACAGCCACAAAAGCTCTGGAAGAGATCAATATGGGACATGTTTCAAGCCCTAATTCACTTTTTGGACAGTAAGTGTCACGACTCATATTAAAAATGCAAGAGATGGTTTCTCTAATAGCTGTCAGACTAACGCTCATAACTTCTCATTAATAGGATGATGGCTTAATGTTCTTCATATCAAATAAAATAAGGTTCTAATATCACAGAGTAACTGAAGATACCATGGTTCTTAGAATTGGACTCTGTCAATGTGGAATTATATTAGTTTTTGCATACATTCACGGAACATTAGTTCAATGTTCTGGTTCTGATCTTGTGAAGTGAAATTGCTTCTTCCAATCTGAGGTAAAATATCTGATGTAATTCCACTTTTAACATAGTTAAATCCGAAGAATTCTCATTTTGCTATTGGATGAATAACAAAATAACTCTGTTATATGAATACTTTCGCACAGTATGAGTAGACTATCATCACCATAGCATTATGTTGTTCTATATTACCTTTTTTAAGTATAAAGCTATAAGATCCAATTTCTTTATAAAAATTAGCTCATTCTCTTAATTATTTGCTACATTTTTGATGATATATAACATTAAGTATAAATAAAATTAAAATGCAAATATTTATAGGAAATTAAAAAATATATTAAAATAGCAATGTTTAACAGACAACATAAACTACGATTGCAGTAGTTATTACTGATTTAAATATTTCTTTAAACTTAATTTGGAAAACTAAGAAACCTTATATAATATATCAATATTAAGTAGGTTTTTTTTTAGAATGCTCAGTCAGGAAATGGATAAAATTGATCACGAAGATATATTAGATGACTTAAAACAAAATATTATGGAATTCCTGTTTAGTGCGAAAAGGGTATGCCGCCAGAGGAATACATAATTAAATTAATTCCAATGTATTCTATAAAAAATATATATTCTGATTACAAACATTAACTAGTATGTTTCTCTTATTTTTTGCTTATAATATAATAATAATATTTTATGAGTTTAAAAAAAAAGAAAAGAACATAACATGCAATCTACCTACTTACTTTAAGTAAACAATATAAAATAAGACATTCAAAACATGTTTATAATAAGTATCAACCAAAAACTATATCTAAAGCCTATATAATAACTATAACATATAATAATAATAATATTTTACGAGTTTAAAAAGAACAAAAAGAAAAGAACACAAAACCTACCAACTTACTTTAAGTAAACAATATAAAAATAAGATATTCAAAACATGTCTAAGTATCATCTAAAATCTATATCTAAAGCCTATATAATAACTATAACATATAATAATAATAATAATATTTTACGAGTTTAAAAAGAACAAAAAGAAAAGAACATAGCACAAAACCTACCTACTTAGTTTAATTAAACAATATAAAATAAGACATTCAAAATATGCTTAAGTATCATATAACAAATATATCTTAAGCCTATATAATAACTATAACATATTCCAAGTACTAAACCTATCTAAAAGTATCAAAAAGAAATATGGTTATTATTATACTGTACTTTAGTTTTTTTTATACCCTGTTAATAATTATTTCTGGTGGATAATTATAAGAAGATTTGTGATGAATTAAGTTACTTAATCTCAAATAATATTAGCCTGCCATGGAACTCTGCCATATCCATTCACATATTCTGTAAATTCCTGCCTAATCTTTAAAGGTTCGTTTTTAGGATTCATACCATATTGCCTACTTAATCCAAATACAAATCTATACCTTCGATCAATTTCATCTTTTGGGTTATTGCCTGAATACTGAATTCTATTTTCATTTTGTAAAAAATTGTGCAAGGCACAGCTTGCTTCTGGATTTAAAGGAATCGTGGTTAGCAGAATACAAAAACGATTGGCTAAAATACGAAATGTATTTTCTATAACATGTCTTGCTCTACTTAGCCTATAGTTAAAAATTCTTTAAAGCTTTGTTAAACCCTTGAACGGATATGGCTTTAAAATATGAGTTGAGAGTGTAAAAGCTGCGTCAGGAACAACATGTGGAACTGGCATTGTTCTACTGGGTAGAGGTTTGTCTTCTGGAAAATTAAGCCAGTTTCTCTCTATTGCTTTTGACAAGTCACTCTCCCAAAAGACTCCACAATCAGATATACAACCATTTATTCCAATATTAATATATGTAAAACTGTAATTTGGATCAGCCATGGCAAGCAAAACTGTGCTGTGTTGGTCCTTATAATTATAAAATGCAGTCCCACATTTCACAAGTGCCTTAATCACAATGTGTTTCCCATCTAAAGCACCTATAACATTTGGCATGTTCCATTTTTCTTCAAATTCCCTCCCAATTTCCACTCATTGCTTTGAGGACAACTGGTACAAAAAGAGACATTGTGCATTCATGTATCCTAAAGTTGTACATCAAACTTCTCTAACTTTCACCGGTTGCTAAGTATCGCAAGGTAACAATAATTAATTATTAATTTTTCTCGAGGACTAATACATTGCCTTGTAAAGCATTCTTTACTGATATGCTTTGACATTTTTGTCAACAGTTTATTAAAAGTTTCATCACTCATTCTTAAAAAAAATTTGTAACTTTTTTGTCTTCAATATTTTTCATTTCTCTAGGTAATCCCATATTGCCTTTCTCTCTGTCTAACCATGGTTTCACCCACCATTGTCTTTGTTTTTCCGATTCTTTATTTTGTAATATCAGAGCAGAAGCAATCAAAACAACACTAGCAATTACTGTAATTTTCCTTTTTCTGGCATCCATTTTTTAAATAATATTAATAATATAAAAATACATCTACAGAAGAAATAAAAAAGTAAACAGTAAACACAAAAACAGCTGATTTCACCTATTTTTCGTTCCGTTGGTACTTCCTCTCCCAAGCGAAATGTCATGATAAATATCGCCGACTGTAAAAGCGATCTAGCGATTTATTGCATACAGCGACTTGCAGCTAGAAAACTTGGACGCAAGAAAAATTTGCCAACTGTAAAACGGCTTTTCGGGTAAACTACATGCCGAAAGTAGGTAAAATGCATGCCGAAAACAGGTTGATGAGAATCTAGTTTTCGGCAGAGCCAATTATTAGCGTTAAATAACAAAATATAAAAATAAAAAAGGCCTTTATTTAAAATTTTTTTGCCATTAATTCCCGTTTTTCCGAAATATTTCGGTAATTTATTTTGATGAAAACCCGAAAACCCCTCTCTAGACTATTCACGTCAAAATTTAAATTTTTCGACAATAATTATTTTTGAATTTTGTTTTTTTTTTTTTTTGGTTTTATTACGGAAATGGTTAAGGGATGCATATACATCTTACCGAAGTACAAATGAAAGTTTTGAAATCATATACAGGGTGGTAAAAAAATTAATTTTCACAAATATGACCGTTTTTTCGAAATATTTGGGTACAGAAAAATTGTTCGATTTTTTTGATGAAAAACTCGAACTCAGCGCACCCGAAGCGACCTGTATCTAGAGTAATCACGTTAAAATTTAAATTTTACAGAAAATATTTTTAAAATTTGTTTTTTCGTTTTTATTTTTATTATTTTATTATTTTTAAATCATATAAAAGGTGGTAAAAAATTAATTTTTACAAATATGACTGTTTTTTTCGATATATTTCGGTATAGAAAAGTTGTTCGATTTTTTTGATGAAAAATTCGAACTCAGCGCACCCAAGGACCCTTATTTAGAGTACTCACGTCAAAATTTCAATTTTTTAAAAAATATTTTAATTTGATTTTTTTTTCGTTTTTATTACGGAAACGGTTATATTTTAAATGATATACAGGGTGGTAATAAAAAAATTAATGTTTACAAATATGACCGTTTTTTCGAAATATTTCAGTACAGAAAAATTGTTCGATATTTTTGATGAAAAATTCGAACTCAGCGCACCCAAAGACCCCTATTTAGACGTTTTTAAGCGACGTGCAAGTTAAAAACTTAATGGCCGAAAAATGGTAAGAAATTTGGACGAATATTTCCCTCATGTATAAAAAATCCCATTAGAGGAGTGCAATTCTCGGAAAATTACAGCGATAATTGCACTGTAGAAACCGAAAGAGCACAGCGATAATTGCATCGTACGTATCTATGGTAATTCCATTGTAAGCTTACGATGACAGCGACAATTTATAAATAACGTCAAAGTCAAGTGAATATATATTATTAAAAATGTTTCGTTTCGGATTAAAAAAATCGTATTTTTGCGTCTCTTTACTTTACTACATGTACGTTTTTGTATTAAAAAAAGAATAAAAATGCATTTTTTTAAGCCATGTCCTTATTCGGGAAATATTCCCCCGAATTACACTCGTGCATCAAAATAACCAGATAATTTTGCATTCGAGCGTGTTGTCTTAGAAAAACTGCATTCGGTCATTTTCCTATTTTGGAAAAAGAGCCCTTCACCTTCGGTGTCGGGCTCTTTCTCCAACATATGAAAATGAACTCATGCAGTTTTTAGACAACACGCTGTCATGCAAAATTATCGGTAATTTTGATGCACTTGTGCAATTACTTCCGAAAATAGGACATAACCGTAGAAAATGGGTAAAAAGTTCCGAGTGTCCGAGAACCGGCAAACGGGCAAAAGTGCCTATTTTGTATTTTTCTGTTAATTGTAAATTTTTGAGCATACCTATTTATACTTATTTTCTGAAGACAGAGTAGGAAATTATTAAATACCTATATATAGGTATATATACATTCAAGAATAAAATTTCATTGAAATATTGGTAAACACGGTTGGGCTGTCTAATTTTTAATGTCGAAAAACCGTTAAACGGCCGAAAACAGGCTCATTATCCCTATACGTACCTATGCGTACGTATAACAGGTATGTTCTAGCAGCGATTTCAAACGGTTCCAAACCATGCGGAGTTTGCGCATAGCGATACAAGCGACGCTTATATCGTTATGCGCAAACTTCGGATGGTTTGAAACCCTTTGAAATCGCTGCTAGAACAAACCAAATGCAAAAATCTAAAAAAATTATAAATATTTTAATACTTACTCCAAATCAGACGCCGCGTCTGTCTCGCCCATTTTGAATTGAATAAATACAAGCACAAACAACAAATTGATTAGCAATTTTTTATTAGTTCATGGATAGAGTGGATTTAAAATTTTTCAGGCAATTTTTCGTGCTATAGCAAATTTGATCGGGTTAACCAAGCAACAGCAGTTTTCCCTAAGGGCGATTTTTATAATGTGATCTTAAATCTTAAATTTATTTTCAACTTAAACCTGATAAAAAATCTTAGTTTAGACTAAAGACGTTAATTAAATGCCAATTTCATAATTGATGCTAAAGTTAGAGATTCTCCCTATTTTGTTCATTGGCTTTATCAGCCGAAGCAATCGCCATATTAAACAAACAAGAAATTGATGAAACTAACCCAAAAAAATTAGCGGTTTTCGTGTAAGTCTTGAATCCTGCTGATTTGAGTGATCTGTTGATTTTCAGATTTTCAGCATTACAAAGACAGTAAAAGCAAGCTGTATATAAATATTTTAAGCTAATTCATACTTAAACGCCTATCCAGTGGTTTGTAGCGTGTTAAAATGTCAGCAAAAAGGAATGCCGAGTCTAAAAGAGGCCCAAATTTCAGTTCGGCAGACGTCGAAATCCTTATTCAGCTAGTGAAAAAATATAAACTGACTAGAATGTAAAAAGAGCGACGCCGTAACATGGAGGGAAAAAAACAAAGCATGGGAAAGTATTTCTAAGGAGATGCAAGAATTAACAGACGTAAGCAGATCTACAAAAACGTTGAGAGAAAACTACAAAAATTTAAAAACGGATTCAAAAAAGAAGTTTGCTGAAGAAAAATGCCATACCTTCAAGACAGGTGGTGGAAAATTTACGCCAGTTGAAATCACAGATATAGACATGCAACTAAAGGAAATTGGTGGAATGGCAATGACTGGATTAACCAATAAGTTTGATAGTGATTCATATGTTAGAAATAACTAATTATCTTGAAAATATATATATCGAGATTGAAGGAGAGACAAGTATTTCAAAAGGTATGTGACAAACTTCTGAAGATGATTATTCATTGATTTTTTGCATGTCTATTAAAACACACTATTCAATTTTTTTTTTGTTTCTGAGATTGATATTATACACCCCTGTTTTATTCTACTTTATTAAATAATGTTTATTGGTGGACTTTGGGAGCATATAGAATGAAACAATCCAAGTTGAATGATAATCATAAGTCAAAAACACAAAATATTGACTGGGTGTGTTTTGCTTGTAAGCTGACAATATATATGTTCATTATAAGTTTCAATAACAACCTTTAATATATCTAATTTTCTTTCAGGCATCTTGACTCAAGGTCCTGCAGGTGAGCCTGAGACAATAGTAAGCGAAGAAATCTCAAATGAAATACAAGAAGGTAAATTGTTATTAAAGCATTTAGAATAAAATTTTGGATAAAATACAATCCAACAATAGATCAGTCAGGTCTGATAGGCACAAAAAGGGAGAAAAGCTCTAGTCTAAGATATATGTCTTATTTTGACATAAAGCTCCAGTGACTCAAGGCATAGAGGTGTATGCCACACAATGAAATATAAATACAGATGGAATAGCTCCTTCCCATCTAATCAATGCACAGCACTTGCGGCCAATATTAGAGTGAGAGGTTCGAGAGAGATATGGAGCTAGCACAGACAAAAAGCACGCGGTTTACACGTTCTCTAATGGGATAATATAAGGATAGATTGTTTTAAAAGTGTATTTAGTAAACTTTAAAGGTTAAAAAAGGATACAAATGCCTTTAATCTTTAATCAAAAGACAAATAAACAGTTTATACCGAGCCTAATACTATACCTATATTACTTTTTAAATAGAAACTATATTTCTAATCATAGTATTACAAAAGAATGTTTTCGTTTAAGAATAAATAAACAATAATAATTATTAATAAATAGGTAAAGAGGTACATAGTTATCTTTTTTTTTAATCATAAATTACCTAATTATTACAATTAAACCTAATAAACATGCATGGTAATAAATTTTTGGAAAAAAATACGTCGTGCAGTAACATTCTTTCTCAAGCGGCACTCTGAATACACAAATAACTATTGCCTGTCCTAGTGCTATCTCACTCTCCGAGTCATTACCCGTGCGTAGTGCCATTTACATTCCTTTTTATATTTCATTGATGCCACACCACATTTAGAATGCATGCATTTGGATAACCTAAAACAGTGTAGCAGTAAAGAATTTTTTCTTCAAACGTCAGTAAATCCGTCATTACTCGACTGTGTAGGCGGCCGTGAAGTTTCGTTTTTCCTCCGCCGGAGCTTTACTTTTCACTTTTCCGCCGGCGGAGGTAAAAGTGTTGTCATAGCAACATAGATACGATACAAACAGACAACAAAATAAGCGTCAACAACTCAAGATTTATTAAACTACAATTTGTAGTTATCACTCAATTTGTGACTGCATTTCTAAAAATCACTAATTTAGGAACAAATTGGTTATTATTTAATCGAACTTACTCAATAACTGCTTATCAATACGGAATTAAAACGCAATCGGAGACGCAATCTTAAACTAATTATTGTTGACAGTGTCCACTGACAGCTTTATGTTACATTATATTCACCGACACCGGTCTAAGCAAGGCCACCTACGACCGTGGTCTAAGCCGCCTTGCGAACCCATTTATCTTTAATAATAATTAGATATTATTACTATTAAAAAGAGATGTTTTTGCATTAATTTGTCGACATTTGAAGAAAAAACAGCATATTTTATTTGGAGGAAAAGTTACTTTTCATGGCTTGCTCTCTATTACCAGCCTCACTCCGTTCGGCTGTTAAACACGAGCGCGCCATGAAAAGTATCACTTTTCCTCCGTATAAAATAATATACTATTACAGTGTTCTGATATCCATTGTTTATTTTCAGATCAGAACATGCATCAAGAAAATGTACTGGGCACAAGCTGGAAGGCATGGAATCCTACAAGGCTTAAGGCTCCCAAGTCATTGGCATTGACAACCAATGCTTTTGTCAGAAAAGGTCTGTAGTATTCTTTTGGTGCTCTCTTAAATAAGTATTGACATTGGTTGCGTCAGGTTCTAATTTGGTAAGTTTTTTTTAGATAACTCTGATTCAACTTTGAATACACTCAAAAGAAAACGAAAGACTGTTGTGACAGAAGATTGTTGCTGTAAAATAAATATTCTCTCTGATGCTAAACTAGAATTGACCAAACTTCAAATATATGTTTTATAGTTGAGTTCTTTTTCATTTACGTTTGAATTCATATTATTTTTGCATCCATCTATCTTATAATAGATTGCAATTCCATTAAAAAGAAACTACGTACAACATGAAAAAATCAATGCAAGCAAAAAATCAAATAAGAATACTAATACAGAACAGAACTTTATTGTACTAACTGTGCAAAATAGTCGTTAATAAGGTTCTGATGTTTAGTGCGACCATTTTGATTCCCATCTTGGAATATATTTGCATTTATATCCTCTGGTTCATCGACATCTACATGTTCAGGTACAGGATCTTTATTATTAATAGCCGATGTTGTGTAGCACTGCCATAGCTACAATTATTGCCATGACTGTGTCTAATTTAACCCTCATTTCTAACCTTAAAATTTGAAAGCGTCTCTTCTATACCCCATATTGCCTTTCTACCACCTTTCGAGTTCTAATTTGAGACTCGTTATATAATTATTGTTCTGCTTGTGTTTGTGGATCATGCAATGGGATCATTAAGTATTCACTTACAGTGTAACCTGAATCACCTAATAAGAAACTGTTATCATATGAGTGATCTTCAAATCTGGCTTTTAACATACTATTTGCGAATATTATACGGTCAGCTGCAGATCCAGACCATCTTGCAACAATATCAGTTATGTTCAGCTTTGAATCTAACACTGTTTGTACATTTAATGAAAACCACCCTTTGCGATTCCTAAAGTTCTCTCCAATGTCTCCACCTATAAAAGGGAAATAAATATATGCCTACCTAATTAAACTTTTCTTAGTAAGATTGTTGGTTGACTAATATAGGCAGATTTGTCAATCAACGGTAAGATCTAGTAAATACCTGGTGATTGGATTTTAACAGGTGAACAATCAACAATCAATTGCTCCAATTACATGTGGAAATCTTGCAATTTCAAAAAAAATTACCGTTTGTTGTCATTTACAGGTCGTAATTTTGAAGATAGCGACTTGAAATTTGGCACAGAGGTAGAGGTCCACAAACCCTTGGAACCTATTGATTTTGGTTACGATCGGTTAATATACCGGGTGTGAAAACAGGACAAGTCACCGTTTTTTGCCATTTTTGTCCATGTAAACAAGGATAATATTCTTTTTTTTATGTCAAATGAAAGTATTCGGTAAGACACGTATTTTTGTTCCTTTGCTCTTTTGCTCAAATTGTCATACGGGGTGTGAAAATAGGACAAGTTACCGTCTTTTGGCATTTACAGGTCGCAATTTTGAAGATAGCGACTTGAAATTGGGCATAGAGTTAGAAAATTATCACGGTAAAATTAGATTAGCGATTGGTAACTCTAATTATAAGGGCTTTCTAATTATAGGCCACGGTACGGATAGGAGCGTGGCAATAATGTGAGACCAAAGGTCACACAAACGAGGCCCGAAGGGCCTCGCGCGTGCCGCAGGCACGAGCGGCCACGCCGCTTGTTAGAAAGCCCCCATTTATAATATGGGCTTTCTATAGGGCGAGACCAATCGGGACAAAAACTTCGTAACGGTACGTCGGATCGCTCTGAAACTTATACCAATCGATTTGTAATCGAAAAAAAAAATTTTGATTTTTTGTCTGTATGTGTGTATGTGTGTATGTATGTGTGTGTGTATGTGATGAAATCGATTACAGGTCGCAATTTTGAAGATAGCGACTTGAAATTTGGCATAGAGGTAGAGGTTCACAAACCCTCAGACCCTATTGATTTTGGTTACGATCGGTTAATATACAGGGTGTGAAAACAGGACAAGTTACTGTCTTTAGGCGTTTTTTGGCATTTTTGTCCGTGTAAACAAGGACCAACATTTCTTTTTTTTATGTCAAATGAAAGTATTCGGTAAGACACGTATTTTTGTTCCTTTGGTCTTTCGCTCTAATTGTTATACAGGGTGTGAAAACAGGACAAGTTACGATTTTTGGCATTTACAGGTCGCCATTTTGAAGATAGCGACTTGAAATTTGGCATAGAGGTAGAGGTCTATGAACCCTCGGAACCTATTGATTTTGGTTACGATCGGTGAATATACAGGGTGTGAAAACAGGACAAGTTACCGTTTTTTGGCGTTTTTCGGCATTTTTGTCCGTGTAAACAAGGACCAACTTTTCTTTTTTTTTATGTCAAATGAAAGTATTCGGTAAGACATGTATTTTTGATTCTTTGCTCTTTTGCTCTAATTGTTATACAGGGGGTGAAAACAGGACAAGTTACCGTTTTTTGGCATTTACAGGTCGCAATTTTGAAGATAGCGACTTGAAAATTAGCACAGAGGTAGAGGTCCACAAACCCTCAAAGCCTAATAATTTTGGTTACGATCGGTTAATATACAAGGTGTGAAAACAGGACAAGTTACGGTTTTTTGGCATCTACAGGTCGCAATTTTGAGGATAGCGACTTGAAATTTGGCATAGAGGTAGAGGTAAACAAGCCCTCGAAGCCTG
>JAEQML010055546.1:0-35805 GCA_016904865.1 Pissodes strobi
AAAAGTTGGTTAAATTCCACAATGAAACATGGATACAGGAAAATAGCTGAATTTCACCGTAATTAAGGGTAGAACATTACTATATTATTTACTATGACAAGATATGATGATATTATCAATATGAGTGCCTTTCTTTTCGAATATAAGCTATTTCCAAATGACCATATTTCAGGATTTTAAGAATAGTTGATTCTTGAGAGATCGGCAAAGCTAAGTTTGAGAAAAAAACTAAAACACAAGTAATGCCGAATGAAAATTTTATTAAGAAAATTGTAAATTGTTAAATAAAGATAGAACTTTAGCTTAAATCATTAATCACATTGCAATTGATACTTTAAGAAAATTAGAAGGCAGAGAAAAATCAGGCACCGTGCTAGTACCATATTTCGTTCAGCAATTGATAAGATTGTATGCACCAATCTGATAGGCAATATCCACCGATGATAGACGCATGAAAAAAGTCATTTGCATCTACGACTTCCGCTCTTTTTTAGCGATGATCCATTTATAAAATTAAGTTTAATTTAACAAATTTAATTGACAAATTTAAATGGTAAATATTTGTGCGACCAAATTAAAACTCCTTTTCATTTGATCGTTTTGAATATTACTGCAATTAAGATTACATCTACAGTGTGACCAAAAAAGTACGCAACATATGGGAAACTTTTTTATTATTGGTTTCTCAGAAAATTTTATTCTTGATAAAAGTTGGTGCTTGCCCTAAAACAATAAATGAGTATTTCAAATTTTCCGTACTGCTTTTAGTGCTTGCGCAAATGTAATTTTTCCGAAATCGCGTCAAGAGTAAAGTACCTTAATTTATAAAGATACAGCAAAATCTTATAAGGAAAAGTTCTTCCAAATTAAAAACGTAATCTGAATATGAAATTTGAGTTAAGTACATCAACTTTTAATGTTTCTTTTTTTTTTCTCGAATTTTCTTAAACGTTACGTCACTGGAGAATGTTTTGTTCTTTTGTTATTAGTATACTTGCCAAGTAACTTCAAAAATTATTTAAGATAGAAATTAGTTACATAGTTGCATAATGTTGCAGTTTTTCCAGAGATAATAGCCAGTTTAGGTATCAGTGTGTTGCAAACACATTTAAACACTTTTGATTCAAAATTTTTTCCACTCAAAATCATGAATAGACCCAACTCTCTTCATTTCATGTAAAACAACTGATAATTTATTTATCTTTTGCACCCGATGAGTAAAATATGCCCAAGTATCCTAAAAAGCCATTTAAAATATTTGGTCTTGAAGAGTAGGCCATGCATTTGGAATAAAAAGAAATAAATAGCAATAATTTTACTTCGCACTGACATATGAAATTAATTATTGAGTCAGTCATTCCAATTGTATTTTGTAATAATTATTGTGGACAATTATTTTGGACCAAAATTGTTTAAATGTGTTTGCAACACACTGATACCTAAACTGGCTTTTATCTCTGTAAAAACTAAAACATTATGCAACTATGTAACTAATGTCTACTTTAAATACATTTTGAAGTTGCTTGGCAAGTACACTAATAACAAAAGAACAAAGCATTCACCGATGGCGTAACGTTTGAGAAAAAAATCGAGAAAAAAATGGGAAATTAAAAATTGATGTACTTAACTCAAATTTCATATTTAAATTACTTTTTTAATTTGGAAGAACTTTTCCTTATAAGATTTTGCTGTATCTTTATAAATTAAGGTACTTTACTCTTGACGCGATTTCGGAAAAATGACATTTGCGTCCGCACTAAAAGCAGTACGTAAAATTTGAAATACTCGTTTACTGTTTTAGGGCAAGCACCAACTTTTATGAAGAATAAAATTTTCTGAGAATCCAATAATAAAGAAATTTCCCATATGTTGCATACTTTTTTGGACACACTGTATATGGGGTATACAGTGGCGAACGTAATATTTTAATTGAGCCATTTTATTAATCGGAAATAAAACAAACAAACATAAATCTTGGGTAAACTGTGCGTAATAATACGTGAGAGACACGCCGGCCATAACTTTACACTGGATATTTTGCCATGAAGGTTATAAATCACATGTTTTATGAATATTGCATTCTGCTTAAGGCCTATTATGCCCTCTACAGCCTGTAACACTTTAAAATTACTACACTTTCAGTCGTTGTTGCCTCGTGAAGCCATTTATCAAAATAGCGCTGAGTGTTTTTACCGCTAACGATACGTTATTCGCATTATGAGCACAAAATGTCCAAGATTTTCATTTTATGGTTTTTATCTGCTAAAGTTGCCGAATTCGACCTTGATGGAGTTCATTAGCGAATGTATCTATCCAATAACAGTGTTGAGAAGAATAGCTAATTTTTTCTAAAACTAAATTGCGGAAACCAGTGATGGTGATATATATTGCTACGTTTTTCCCGTGGGTTCTGAACGAAATTACAACTTTTACTATTTTGCAATAATGCTCTCTTGTGCACAATTAAACACACTAAGCTACTCTTATAACTTTACAACTAATAGCTCTTTACAATCCAACACTCTATGATTAACTAACTCAAAACGATTTCTGCTATTTATATACAGTCTAAAATCTATCACTAATACTCCGGGAGAAGCGAGGCCACTCTATATTATTCTCGACCAGGTTTCACGAAAATTCCACAGCTCCTGAATCTTCGCGGCCGGCGATGACTCATACGTAGACGCGACAAGGCTAGTTCTATAGGGTAGCACCAAAAAAATACGGCTGGTTGCTAGCCGTGACATTGTCGCCCACTTAAACCTGATCGTCGGGATCAGCTACTTGATATCCGTTATATGCTTTGAGCCTGTCGAGGTGGACAACTTTCAATTTGCTTCTGGGGCTACGTTTAATTCTATACACTACATCATTAATTCTATTGATGATTGTATAGGGTCTTCCCATACTGGCGTTAGCTTGGGAGATCTTCCTTTCTTCCTTTGCGGATTATATAACCAGGCATTATCGTTCATCTGAAATCCTTATAGAATTAGCTTTCAGATCAAATCGTGTCTTCATTTGGTCACTAGTTTTCTCCGTGTTTTCTCTGACTAATTCATGGGTGTATAGCAACTTTTCCTTAAGGGAGTTTGCGTAGTCTTGAATTTCCATATCCTGGTTCTCTGGCATTCCGAATATTAGGTCACATGGTAAACGGATTCCTCTTCCAAATAAAACCATGGCTGGTGTTATTCCTGTCGTGTCATGGAATGCTGATCTATATGCCATCAAAAATAGTGGTATGTGTTGGTCCCAATCTTTCTGATGTTCATCTGCGACCTTTGACAAATGTTCTTTAATGGTCTTGTTATACCTCTCAACCATGCTGTCTGATTGTGGATGTAAGGCTGTACTCGTGTTTTATGGATGTTGACTAAATCACAGACTTTCTGAAAAACCTTGGATTCGAAGTTGCGTCCTTGTTCTGAGTGCAGCTCTAATGGAACACCAAATCTGCTAAATGGATTATCCACGAGGACCTCTGCTATGGTAACAGCTTCTTGATTGGGGATCGCAAATACCTCGGGCCATTTACTGAAGTAGTCAATTGCCACTAAAATGTACTTGTTACCAATATTTGTTTCTGAAAAAGGGCCAACTACGTCAATGGCGATACGTTCAAAAGGTAGGCCATATTATACTGTTTCATTTTCCCCCTAGATCTTGGTTTGGGTCCTTGCCTTGCGGCACAAGTTGAGCACTGCCGACACCAACATTTCACATCCGTGTAGTAGTTAACCCAGTGATATATGTCGCGCATCTTGTCAATCGTTTTGTTCACTTCGAGATGATCACCAGACTTTCCATTATGAACTTCTTCCAGAACTTCCGATATCTTTTTCCTTGGAAACTGCGTCTTCACTACTTTTCCATCGGCGCGTTCCCAGGCTCGTTTAAGAAGTCCATTTAACACCACCAAGGAGTCCCACTGATCCCACAGATTTTTAAAAGTAAACCCTTTAGTTGAAATCTCTCTCAAGCTTGGTCTTGGTTGGTGTTCTTCTTTAGCTTTTAGCAGTGTTGCTAGTTCACTATCGTCAAGCTCATCCTTGTTAAGTTGCTCTGTGGTCCACTGGCTGGCCAGTTTCTTTAAGAACCGATCCCTACACGTTGCAGTCGATGGACACATCTCGGACATATTCACCATCAACGCGGGCGTGCCTCAGGGCGCAATACTTCCACCAACTCTGTTCCTCGTCTATATTAATGACCTGCTGATCGAAACGAATATTCCTGTTTACAGTTTTGCAGAGGACAGTACCCTTGTCTCCCACTTTAGATCACAAAAACCCTTACCAGCGACTGAGACTCATCAACTCATCACCGCAGACAGGAGCAGATTACAGCTATTAAGCAAGACCTGGAGAAAGTTCAAACTTGGGGCGACCGAAATTTGGTCCAGTTCAATGCAGCAAAGACCCAAGCAGCAACGTTTACCAAGAGGGCCAGTACAGCGGGCCCTGACATCATTATGGCAAGATCGGCCATTTCTTCATCCTCGTCAATCGGACTGCTGGGTGTCTCGGTTAACAGCAATATGTCATGGCATGACCATGTTGCTAACATCGCAAAATCAGCCTCCCAGAAGCTTGGTGCGCTATTTCGCAACAAAAAACTCTATACACCGCAGCAGTTGCTCTTGCTGTACAAAGCGCAAATAAGACCGTGCTAAGAATATTGCTCACATAGCTGCTGGATTCCATTCAGAAGAGAGCTGTGCGTCTCGTCGGCGACCCGGAGTTGACCCGGAATCTGGATGGTCTGGAACACCGCAGACATGTGGCCGAGATGTCTCTGTTTTACAGATACTTTCACGTCAGATGTTCCCAGGATTTGGCCCGCATCATCCCGCCCCTGGCAACTCATGTCAGATAGTCACGACAGACGGCAAGAGCGCACCAGTTCGTCGTACAACTAGAAACACCTAGAACATCGCTTTACAAGAACTCCTTTGTCTGGCGCACTGCATCACTGTGGAACTCACTTCCAGGACATCTGTTTCCCACTAATTACAACCTACAACTATTCAAGAACCGTGTCAATCAACATCTTCGCACACACACCGCTCGCCGAGCGCCATAGGATCTCCCTTTAGTGTGTGTGCCACTGCCATAAAAAAAAACTGCTGATCAACCTCAAACTTGATTTGCCTAATGGGAGCAATTCCTTCTCGTTGAACAATGCTTACAATTATCCTCGCATGGTCTTCTGGATAAAGCATCTGCATTATTATGCAATCTCCCTGTCTTATGCTTAACCTTAAACTTATATTGTTGTAACTTTTGAAGCCACCTGGCCACCTGTCCTTCAGGCTGTTTCATATCCAAATGCCATTTAAGTGCTGCATGATCGGTCCTTATTAGGAATTCTTGTCCATAGAGATATTGATGGAAATGCTCAACAGACCGTACTATTGCTAAAAGCTCTTTTCGGGTTACACAGTAGTTACGTTCGGGTTTCGAAAGTGTTTTACTATAGTATTCGATAACTCGTTCTTCTCCTGTTTGGACTTGTGATAAAACAGCTCCGATACCGGTGTTGCTTGTCCAATACAAATTTACCCTTTTGTTCCGGATATCCCAATATTGGACTAGATCATATAGCGGCTTTTAATTTCCTCAACGCAAAATCACAGTTATAATCCCAGTTATAGTTTGCTCGTTCTTCAGTGAGCTTATGTAGAGGAGCAGCTATATTTGTAAATCCTTCGACAAATCTTCTATAATAAATACATAATCCAAGCAAGCTCCGCAGTTCGTGTTTGTCGCGGGGACGATGCCAGTCTTTGATTGTTGTAATCTTTCGTTGGTCGGTTTGGTGTCCCTCTGATGACACGACATGCCGGAGAAATTCAACTTTTTGTTGAAAAAAAAACATTTCTTTGCATTCAGTAAGAGCTGAGCATTCTTGATTCTAGTAAAAACTTCATGCAGGTTTTGTAGGTGCTCTTCGAAATTTTTTCCCATTACTATTATATCATCACGATAGACCAGACATGTCTTCCACGTGAGGCCTCGTAGAACAACTTCCATATGGCGCTCAAAAGTAGCGGGGGCATTGCATAGTCCGAAGGGCATAACTTTAAATTTATATAAATCACTTCCGTTAGAGAAGGCAGCCTTTTCCTTATCCTGTTCTTCATTGCCTACTTGCCAGTAGCCGCTGTTTAAATCGAGTGTTGAGAACCAACGAGAACCTGGTAGTCCCATCCTTCTTGGTGACTAGGACAACAGGAGATGACCATGGGCTTGATGACTCTTCAATTCACTAATGTGGTAACCTCTTGCTGCTTCGTCACTGGTAACCTCCGATGATGCTGCCGTATGAGGTGAGCAGTCCCAGTGTTAATTTTATGTTTTATTATGTTCGTTTTTCCAGTATTGCTGTTTTCCCTTTCAAAGGCTGTGCTCTGCTGTTTGATAAATTACGTTAGCTTTCTTCAGTTCCTCGGAAGACAGATGAAGCCACGACTTCTGGAAATATTCTAGGACTTACTTAGGTGATGTAGAGGGTGTTACTTTTGACCGCGTTTCGCAACTGGTTACCCACTGCACCGGCTCGCAAGTGACTATTACATCTCCTTTATTGATTTTGATGGAATTAGATGAAATATTTGCTATCCTTATCGGTATTTCGCCGTCGGTTTTGACTTGTGCTTTGCCTACGAAGTATTTGCAAGGCAAATCGTGGTGTTGGAAAAGTCCGATGCAGCCTCCAAAATCCTCCTCCAATTTCCCAAAAGTTATCTGCTCGGTATTTCCGCTTATTCTGACAGTACATGCCGCCACTACTTTAGTTGGTGTGCCATCGTCTATTTTGGTAAGGATGAACTCTTCGGTGCCAAATTTCAGAAGGTTAAAATTATTGTCAAAAGAGAATCCATGTTGACCGATGAGATCCATACCCAAAATAAATTCGTCTTCTATGACGGCTAGTAACACTGTGTGGTGTAATTTAATTCATTCAAAATCAATATCCATTTCTCCAAGTACTTCAGCAGTCTCACCGGTAACCGTACGTGAAACAACATTCTTCGATATGGGTAGGGCTTATACTCTATTTACTCTGGACTTTACCACAAATCCCGTCGCACCAGTGTCAACAGTAATTATAATGGCTTTTCCGTTGATCTTTCCTTTCGACGTTTTTTCCTAGACTTTTTATGAAGACAATCCTGGAGGCTTTATCTCCTTTAGCCAACACCCGCCCCGCAATGTTGACTAATTGAAGTTTTCCTGATTTGAATTTGAGGCGCCGTAGTTGTACTCAGCAGTCTCTTTTGAAATGCCCAGTATTGCCACATCTATAGCACTGATTTGGGGTATTTCTGCTACGATGCCTATCTTCTATTGGTTTTCGGAATCTCCTCGTGGCATGAAGAACTTCCCTTAATTTCTCAAAAATTTCGTTAATTCACAGCTCTTTGCCGGCTTTTCTTCCTGGAATGAATACGGTCCTTATTTTTGGCTTAGAGATGTTACGGGCCGCCTCGATTTCTAGGGCTCTACGCAAAGCTTCACTGCTGTTATCAAATTTGGCTACAGGTAGCATATTCTTTGTTTCTGGATTTCTGATACCAGCCGCGAAATATTTGGCAGTAAGTTCCCCATAAAATTGTTCTGTTGCTCCCGGGTATGCCAACTGAATGAGACGTCTAACTTCTGTCTCAAACTCTTGCATGCTTCTGATGTCGAGGCTTTTCTTGTGCCTGATGTTGGTCGCCAAATCGTCTCTCCAGGGCAGCTACAAGTTGGTCATATTTCACCTGTCGGCTGTTGGGAATGGTCTGTATTAGTTCCAGGGCAGATCCACGAAGCGCTAGCACTAGTGACGTAGCCATTTCTTTCATATTACAGCCGTTGGCCACAGCAGCGATTTCAATTTGCCTTCTGTACATTGTTCAGGATGTTTGACCGTCATACGTTGGAGGTTTGATATGCGGTCCTGTGGCGAATACCCTCTCGGTTGGTCCTTGATTTTATAGTCTGGTATCTTCTGCTTGAAGATTCTTCATTTCTTTCTGCACTTTCCTACTTCTTCTTGTACATTTCCTACTTCTGTTTGTACATTTCTAACTTCTTTTTGTATATTGTCTACTTTCTTTTCAAATTTCTCATTTTGACCGTCCAATATTTTCTGTATTTTTCCTTGCTCGCCTACAATTTCATCTAGCATCCATTTCTAAAGTTGATCCTACTCTATTTGCCTTTTATCTTCTTGGTCTTGAAAAATTTTCTGAAGCCGGTCCTGTTATATTTGGCTTTTATTTTCTTGATCTTGTATAATTTTCTGAAGCCGGTCCTGTTCTGCTTGCCTTCTCCGTTCATCATGTTCCCGTTCCGCTTGCCTTTTACCTTCTTGATCTTGAAAAATAACGAATACTCGGGGATAAGCGAGGCCACTCTATATTATTCTCGACCAGGGTTCGAGAGAATTCCACAGTTCCTGAATCTTCGCGGTCGGCGATGACTCATACGTAGACGTGACAAGGCTAGTTCTATAGTGTAGCACAAAAATATTCGGATGGTTGCTAACCGTGACAATATTATATCAGTTATTGCTTAGTAAAACTGATAGTGTTGCATCTAAGTCATGCAGAAAATATATGGAAATACGAAAGGGATGGTTTAACGTACCGCAGATATCTTATTTTATGAACTGATTAGTTACATTTATATAGAAACAATTCATTGATATTGCTATGAAATGCTGTCATTTCGTAGTTAGTGACCAGGGTTCGGGAGTTAGTAATTAGTGAACAGATTTAATTTGAATTCATAAAATAAAAGAGCCCTTAAACAGTTTTAACTTGAGAAATTTGCAAAACGAATGTAATCAAGTAAAGGTGGTTTGAACATTTTAATGAATTCTTAGCACCATATATGATAGATGAAAAATTAATTGTGGAGAATAATTTTGCCAGGTATCTTAGAAATGTAAATGAAAACATATGAAAAATGGTTAGCCTTCTATAGGCTAGTAATAAGTTAGAAGATGACAGAAAACCGAATCCATACATCAAAGCGAGATCGGTATTTTATTTTCATTCATGTCCAGCGACAAATGAAAATCTTTTTTAGGTACGTTGCCTCATTTGCATTTATCATATTACTTATACACCATCTGCGAGGTTACGATGCGTTTCTCAAAACTGTGTTGAAAAATTAGGTAACTGGTTTTGATTTTCTCTTATCAATATTTCTGTTGCCGTCTGAGATCAAATTAACTAGTATTTTGCTTACCTGTTGACGTCTTCCGACGCGACGGTTTGAGCCTATTTGAATGACATATTTATATTGAGAATAAATTGTTTTTTTACCTCACTTTTGCGGGCAAAACTTTTGTCAAGAGGGATTCATAATGACAACGGAAAGTAAATAGATCTCAAGGGGATCTGCTTTGCTTTGACAAAACGAATTTAAATTTAAAAGATTTTTTACTCGTTTTCGAGATTTTGAATTTTAATTCCAACACAGCTTAAATGTCCGTTTTTGGCATGAATCTTTATTAAAATGCCAAAAGGACTACGCAGGATTGTCAGTAATATTCCATAGAATGTCTTGTGAATACAAATATCCACGGCTATGCAAGAATCAGTAACTCATGAATTATAGTAACTTAAAAAATTGGAAAAACGTATGAATTTTAAATTCGCAATGCTAAAATCCTATGTTGAAAGAAAGTTAAAAAAGAGTGCCGCAGTTGAATGTATACGCATCTACACGGTTCACGAAAGTCTAACTTTCTAAATCTAGTATTTTTTGTTATTTATTTTGTTGTTTTTTCCTAATAAACAACTTGGATTTATCAATTATATCTAATTAAGGGCTGATGCGCTTCTAACACTGTAGTGTTGGCAGTTGCACACATACTAAAAGGAGATCCTATGGTACTCGACGAGCGGTGTTGTGCAATATGTTGAATGAGACGGTTCTTGAATAGCCTTAGGTTGTAATTTGGGGGAAAGAGATGTCCTAGGAGTAAGTTCTGCAGAACAGTGCACCACATAAAGGAGTCCTTGTAAAGAGATATTTCAAATATTTCCAGTTGTAAGATGAATGAGCATGCGCTTGCCCTCTGTCGTGATTGTCTGCGGCGCGGCGGCGAGATGAGGCGGGTCAAATATTGGGAACCCCTGCCGTGAAAATATCGGTAATACAGGGAGATCTCGACCACATGTCTGTGGTGTTCCAGACTATCCAGATGAACATCTCTCTTTTGAATGGAATCCAGCAGCTGCAAGGTGTGCTTAGGTGCGGCACCCCAGATGTATGAGCAACATTGTAAGCACGGTCTTATTTGCGTTTTGTAGAGCAAGAGCAACTGCTGCGGTGTATACATTTTTTGTTGCGAAACTAGCACACCAAGCTTCTGCGAGGCTGATTTTGCGATGTTGGCAACGTGATCATGACAGGACACATTGCTGTGGAACGAGACACCCAGTAGTCCAATGGACGAAGATGAAGAATTGATCGATCCTGCCGTAATTATGTCAGGGCCCGCCCTATTGACTTTATTGGTAAACGTGGTTGCTTGGGTTTTTGTTGCATTAAACTGGACCAAATTCCTGTTGCCCCAAGTTTGAATTTTCTCCAGATCTTGACTCATGGTTGTAATCTGGTCCTGTCAACAGGCAATTTTTTATATCTTTGGTATCGTCTACTTGAACCGTTCTTCTGTGCCCCGTTTTGTAAAGTGAATTGTGTCTGTGTCTGTCTGTCCAGTGTTTGTTAAAATGCCGAAAACTAACTTCCATATGTCGTGGATAAAGAGTTATCGGGAGTTCACTTGGGATGGCACCAATTTGTTTTGTACAGCTTGTTCGAAAATTGCGAGTATAAACCATATTTTCACATTTATTTTTTTTTTCAGTTTATAGTAAATAAAGAAAGATATATGGTTTTTGGTATAATAGGAAATTTTGGCTTTTATAAATTACGTATTTAAGCACATTATTGGTAGTTAATGTTAACAATTTTAAAGTATTTATAAAAATTTTCTACTCAATTATTTTATAGTAAAAAAAGAAAGATATATTATGTTTTTTTGGTATAAGGAGATTGCTGCTTTTATAAATTACGTATTCAAGCAATATTGGTAGCTAATGTTAACAATTTTAATGTATTTACAAAAGTTTTCTACTCAAATATTTTATTTGGTAGAAGTAGGAAAGATTTTTTAAAATTCGATTTTTTAACGAATGTAAACCCAAATTAATTATTGCTTTTTTGGATTTTACAGATTTATGCAGATAAAAATTTTTTTGTGGAACAGCATGTCAAATCAGCAAAACTCCAGCTCAACGTGCGAAAATTGCAACGAGGGGAACCCTCCCAGCAAACAATACAACATTGTCTTGAAGACAAACCAAAAAACAGCGAACAATCCCAGTTCAATGAGGACTTATGTAAGGCATTCATTGGAGCCAATATACCACTTAAAAAACTGAGCAACCCCAATTTACATTCATTTTTGCCAAAATATTGTAAATTTAACATACCTGACGAGTCAACTGTACGGAAAGGTAGTGTTGATGTCATTTACAAATAAACTATAATGACATTAAAAAAAATGGGTGAAAATTATTTTTATCTTGTGGTTGATGAAACAACTGACTCATGTGGGAGATATATTACACACGCATTGATTGTAGTCTTAGGGGAAACCAATGATTATGGTAGATCATATTTAATTGCACCCAAACAATTGGAAAAACCAGCAATTTAGGTGTAACCAGATTTGTCCAAGAAACATTAACCAACTTTTTTTTGCCCGACAGTGTTCCGTCAGAAAAATTCATACTCCTTTTATCGGATGCTGCACCCTATATGGTTAAGGCAGCACACAATTTAAAAATATTTTATTCTAACCTATTTCATGTTACTTGTTTGGCTCATGGTATCAATAGAGTGGCAGAATGTATAAGAGACCAGTTTCCATTGGTAAATGATTTAATTAATCGAGTAAAAAAAGTGTTTCTAAAAGCACCTTCGCGTGTTCAATTTTATAAGGAAAATTGTCCAAATACTCAATTACCACCACAACCAGTAATAACTCGCTGGGGAACTTGGTTAGTCGCTGCTATATTTTATGCCGAGAACTTTGAATTCGTTTTTTGTTAACAAAATATGTATAAAAAGTTATCGAAGATCTAAACGACTCGTCTTCTGCCGTTCTAATAAATGCAAAAACTCTTTTTTCTAACCCAACAGTGAAAGAAAATTTAATATTTATAAAAACAAATTATTCTTTTGTACCTATAGCACTTACAAAATTGGAGGCTACCTCTGTTTCTTTGACAGATTCAGTGGCTTTAATAAAAAATCAATTTGAGGTACATTGCAAAAAAGTCTCAGGTACTGTTGAAGCTGCGGTTATAAAAAAAATTATGTCAGTAATTGAAAATAACACAGGCTTCAAAATCCTAAAAAAATATTTCAGAAGTTTTTATAGGCAATTTCACTAATTTCGAAAGAGAACCGGATTTGTATAAATTAGAAACACACTTAATTCCAAAGCTAAAATACTGTCCGATAACTTCTGTAGATGTTGAGCGAAGTTTTTCCATTTTTAAACATGTTTACAGATAAAAGACACAATTTTCTTTTGGAAAAATTTGAAAAACATTTAGTTATAAATTGTTTTTATAACTGCAAAGAATAGTTTGTTAATTTACGAATCGTATGTTGTGTAAGTTGCTATTATCTGAATGTATCAATTGTATTGTTGAATTATTAATTGTATTTTTAATTTTTCTATAATGACAAACAATATTTTGTCACTGTAAGATTTTTATGTTTTAGATTTTATGTTTTGTAATTTGCTATGTAAGTATCAATGTGTGTATCTATGAATAAAAAACTTTTATTACGATTTTTTTTGTTTCATTTATATTTATTTAAATAAGTCTGTGGTATAGGTAAAAAATTATAGGATTTTTGAAGAACGGGTTTAATTATAAATAAATTGTTCTGGCTTTATTTAAAATAACATTAATACATATTCATAATTTTTCATATAATAAAAATGCATATTTGCATTTTTTGTTCATTTCGATGCATATATTCTGAAAATTTTATGCATTTAAATGCGCATATATCGGGGTTTTTCGCTTGCATTTTTTCCGCTCTTTATATATCACCATATTTATACCAATAATGGACCTGATGGTCAAAAGTTACAACGATAATATATCGACTTCAAAATTTGTCTTTTTTTCTACCTACGCGTTCATCGCAGCGAAGAGAAGACCAAGGCAATTGCCAAAAAATATCTTCGACATCCGTCAAGGGAAAGTTCGAAAATGAGGCACGGCTAGAAACACTTCATTCGGAACTGTATTCGTCGATGTGTTCTCCCCCCACCCCTCGTGAAAAAGTTAATATTTTAAATTTTAAGACATACATTCTAAGTTCAGGATAGGTATGTTAAGTCTAATATAAAGTAAAGATAATAATAATCAACCATATAAATCTACTAGTGAAAGGGAATAAACTATATTTCTGGGTTTGATAGCATTTACAACGCCACAAGTGTGAAGAATATCCTGGAGTATGTAGTTATGAGGTAGCATCTTAAAATATTAATGCATATGCAAAATATGCAGGTATATGCAAATATATATTTACCCTAGCCTTACTATAATACATTAAAATGTATTTCATATTTAAATTTATTATAAGTTTATGATAATAATAACTGCATATCGCTTGCTGAAATCGTATAGGAGGGTTTACTATAGTGTTATTAAAAACAATACTCTAATAATTGTAGCACCACGTTCTACAAAATTGTTTTACAAGATTGTAGAAAATAGTCCCAAGCCTTTAAGGTAGGACAATATATAAAATTTCTCACAACTTATACCTTTATCTGTCACAAACACGCACTACAACATACCCTTTTCCTATTGACGCATACGGTCGCGCTAACGCAAATCCTAAACAAGAGTTAGATCTTAACTAGGATAAACTTCAAAACCTTGTTGCGTGGCTATGATTATATATGTATAATGTTCATTCAACCATGTCAAGTCAAGCAACTTATATCACTTGTTTCATGTCGAAAATCTAAGCTAATTTATAATGGAATACGATGCTCTGGCAAGATTGCTAATTTTGCGAGTCAATTAGAATTATCTCCAAATAATAATTTAATGTTTAGTTTTATCATTGTCTATAGATCGTTGTTACAGCGAATTTAATAATGTTTAGGGTTATGACACTCCTAAAATCAGATATACGTTGTGTGTGAAGAAATCAAAGAAATGCATATAAATTGATGAAATCTATAAAATCACGCAATATCATATACCTAAAAGCAGTTAGTAAAATCAGCAATAGCAATATTATGGGGAAAGTCGCGGTATTATGTGAAATCAAGCAAAGTTATTGAGGATTAATATTAACATACATTTTCTAAAGCCTTAAAAATCTGCGTCTCAATATAATTTGCAATAAAACGTGCGACGCTAAACAACCAATAATTATTATTCCCTTTTAATTGAGTTTACGATGGATTGCGTGGTCATCATCACACAATTGCTGTTACTTACTAAGTAACAGCAATTGTAATCTGCATTATTGACTATCATGTGATTTGGTGTATAAATTTTCAGAAGTAAAAGCTAGTGCTACAATAGTTAGCCAATGATAAACCTGGAATATTAGCTATAAATAATAATTAGTTGAGGCGGGTCGTGTTACATTTTGTTGAGTTTACCCGTACGGTTATGTTGTGCCATTGTTCTTTTCCTCTACACGCTGTTTTAGTCATTAAAAAAATTATCACATAAGCATTGTTGCTGGGTTTGTTTGAAATATTATCAAATAAAGCTTAATATACAGGACCGAAAACAATGCGATTTTGAGATACCGAGAAATATTTTCTAATGTGTTGCCAAAAACTTCATAATTATAAAGATAATGCATTTAAAACTTAACTTACAAAATCAAATGTTACCTATTGATTGCAATCACATTTGTAACTGTGTTTACATCAGTTATTTTAAAAATTTTGATAAACAAAAAGTATTCATATAAATAAATTTAATAATCTTATTCAAGAAAGTTTAAACATGAAATATCTATTGCCAAAAATACCGACTTTATTGACTAAACTGTAATCCATTTGTCTAATAGGGTATTATCTGATGTTGAAATACTTGTTCTTTCTAAAAGTTTAAATTATTCAGTTATAAAATCGTTCCTAAGTTTCATATCATATCAGCACTTAAAGAAAACACAAAACTTGCCAGAAAAACATCAAGACGAATTTAGATTTAGAACTAAAATTACACTAGAAAAACCATTTAAAAATAAACAAAACTTATCATACACAGAACAAAGAACATTACAATAATTGTTCCAACCGATATAGGTAATTACTCAATACTAAATAAAGACTCGATAGAACGTTTTAAAAGACAGATATACAATAGGTAAATAAAACACAAAAATCAGGTCAACGATATAGAAAGATTTAAGTTGACACCACACAATTGCAAAACACCTCATTTTTACGCAGTACCGAATATACATAAACAAGCTGTATAAATCCACCAAACACGCCATTGCTACATATCTACTTAGCCTCGTACTCAACATTCTTAATCCAATTGCAACTAACACTATATATAAGAAATTCACAACATTTTCTAGAAAAACAAACAACAAATTAATTTAAATCCTAACGACACCCTGGTGAGATTTGATGTTGTTAGTCTTTTTACACACGTGTCTGATGATAACTTTAAATATTGTAAGAAATAAATTAGAAAATGGTATTAACCTTGGTGAACGTACAAAACTTAAAATCACTTAACACTATACTAGAATTGCTTACTTTTTGCGTAAAACTACCTATTTTCAATACAATAACAAATGCTACCAACAAAACAATTGTATGGCTATGGGTTCGCCACTCTCACTTTTATTAAATAATATTTTTATGAAAAATTTTGAATTAAATTTTGTTGAAAATTATCAATATAAACCTTTAATTTGTTGGGGTTATATAGACGACATTTTTCAATTTATCCATATAGGGAACATTTCTATAACGATTTTCTAAATCATATTAACACGAAAGGATCTAACAATCCAATACACTATTAAAAAGGAATTAATGAACAACTTTCATTTCTTGACATTCTTATAAAAAAGGACTTGAATAGCTTTGGAATATACAGAAAACCTACACCTAAAAACAGATATTTTAACTTTAGATCAAATCACCCCATAATGCTGTGTCGTAAACGTATATTATATGATCGAATGAAAGGAAATTTTAATAATCAAAATTTAAACATAAAAAAATAAATTTTAAACAATGTTCTGATTAATATTAATAGTAACTATCCTATTGATTTCATTCAAAAATGGTTTACAGAGTTTGAACAACAACAAAATCAAAATATTTGAAACTCTTTATTCCCTATATTCCTGGTTTATCAGACAAATTAGAACAAATGGGTAATAAATTTAATATTTTTGGTTCTTGACAACGGTGGCAGATTTGTTTCTCGAAACGTCGACTTTTTTCAATTCTTCGCAGGAGGTCAGTAAATTAGCACTTGTGCAGTTTGCACCCGGGGGCTATTTTTCAAAATGCGTACAAATGCAGTGGAGTAATAGGCAAAAATGTAAAACATAATCAAACTCTAGTCACGATTACGATCCTCCGCTGTCTAAAGTTCACTGTTTTAAGATTAATTTTATAATGGTATATTTTAATTATTATCAGACATTTACTACCTGTTCTTTAATAAGGTCAATTAAGATACAGATTTTTCATTAAAATACGGGATTACAAACAATCAAAATGAATCATCACAGCAATATTCGGTTGTATGTAATTATGCTATTATTAATATTGGTTTGTATTGTTAGGCGAAATATAATTTGTAATAGACAACACAGTTATCTCCTTTCTTTCTTATTTTAAATATTGTTAGAGAATCTCCTTTGTGTATGAGACCATGATAGAAGATGGTTCTAAACTAATCATGCGTAATCTACACACTGAAAGTACTCACACATTGACTCGACTACGTAAGCATTCTCTTATAAATTCTATGCTAAACTTGATTCAGATTTTCTGCATCAACATTGCAATTTTACTCAACAATTTTACACAACGATGTTACATATTGGCGTGAAATTGTTTTCGCTGATTGCACACACTCTGCCCATTCATTTCGACAGTTATCATTGTACAGTAGCATGATGCAGAGAAAGCAATTATTATTAGCTGTGTCAATAGCACCAGTGATTTAAAACAACAAAATGTGCATCATAGGAAAAAAGTTATGGTGAGCAAGAACGGCTATTAAAAAAAGACCAATACTCTCACATCAACTTATTATGAGACCCGAGCCTCAAGAAAGGTGATTGGTACAACTATTTACGCATGGATTAACATACATATCTAGAATTATAAAAATTAGTAACGCCGTTAATTGAGAAACAAACTACTTAGGTGCGTGCAGCTATTTTTCTCGATGAGCGCCTTACAGCTACACTAAGATTTCGAACTGCAGGAAGAAAGTACGAAGCCTTGAAATTTAGCACCGCGATATCAGCACAGTCTTTAGGGAAAGTCATAACGAAAACATGCAATATCATATATTCCACCTTGGGAAACGAATATTTAAAGGTATAAATTAAAACTTTATATACACTTTTAATATTTTTATTATTAGCTATACTTATATAAAAAGTTTTTTGTTGTCCAAAATATAAATAAAATTATATGAAAACACCTAAGTAATATCCGAAAATCACGACAAACTATAAAAAACAAGTCGTTCATCCTTGTTAAATATCTGTTGGGCTCCGATAGTTCTATTATCCTAAGTTAGGATGAATATTTGCTGAAAGTTTATTATTAAGAGCCATTTTTAAATGACATTTTATATTTTTCAACTGGGTGCCAAAAAGGATGCCGTAACTTCTTTGTCATAATGGTAGTTGGGCGCCAATTTGTGATGAAAGCTTGCTCAATCGCCAATTTGTAGCGAAAGTTAATTTATTTAATTAAGTATGGCATTGTGCGCCGTTTTTATTTTCCTTAGGGCGTCGGTCGACGTTCCTTTATTAGCAGTGATTTTTGTGTGTATTGTGGGCGCCATAGTTCCTAGAGACAATGCGAACTGAATATGAACACTTAAATATAAATAAATATAAAGATAAGAATATCAGAAATTTGCCGTTATAATTCGCAATGTCTCACAGACCTCTATCTTACGATAAATTAAAGAAATACATTTCGAAACAACAATATATTAATTATACAATTAAATTACAAATAGGAGTGATGGTATCATGTGAAATGAAGATTATCAATATAATTAAATTACAAATATAATTGATGAAATTATTTGAAATAAAGTTTATGAATAAATTGACTTAGTGATGAGAATTAAAATTAATGTAAAAAAAATTATTATGACAGATTGAAAATTGAATACAGTTGGTCTTTACAATATGTTTGTTTATCTTCTGACTGACTGATACTTAACTTCGTTCAATTATTCTGTAACCATGCGATCGTATTGGGACCTCTACTGCAGCCGCTTCTGCCTGTTCCCAAGTTAATGTCAGTTGGGTTAATCGAGGACTTATAGGTTAACCAAGTGTCGGCTCCCTCTACAGGTCTGCTACAGCGACGTGTCTTCGGCCAGACAACAGATAGATTTATTACATGTAAGGAGAAATAAACAAGTCTTAGACCAATGTACACTGCTAATTAAATAATATTCAGGGAAATATCATGTGAACATCAGTGACACTGTTACACATGAGTAGTGCTTCGGTCTCGACGAGACTAGTCTCGGTCTCGTCTCGTCTCGTCTCGAAATTCGAGACCGATACCGAGACGAGACTAGAAATTATAACTCGAGACCGAGACCGAGACTTCTTGGTTCGAGACCGAGATTCTCGTCACGTCAGTCTCGATAGTCTCGAGTCTCGAGTGTTGAAATAAAAATAATTAATAAGTAGGATAGTACGACAATAATGGTTTGTTTTCTTTTTTTTTAAATTATAGGTAACGTACAAAAAATAAAAAAACATTTAAGTAAACGAAAATCAAAGAAATCTAGGAAAGTATGCACGTATCTAAAGTACAATTTATTAGTTGCCTACCTATATTTATAAATAACACAAAAAAAAATGTTGAAACAGGTCTAAATTATAGGTAACGTACAAAACTAAAAAAAAAATAAGTAGGCACACCAAAATCAAAGAAATCTAGGAAAGTATGTACCAGGGTGTCCCAAATTCGAGCCTTATCATTGGTATCTCGGAAACTAGAAGAGATACAAGGACGGTTAAATGGAGGCAAAGTTGCGCAATTTGATGCTGATCAAAATGCCACCTTAAAAGTTTTAAAATTCCGAAGATTTTTGAAAAAAAAAACCGAATCTTTGCGATTCCATTTTTATTTTTTATGGCTCTATTTGAATAGACATATCAAAATAAATTTGACATTCTCATTGCTACTTTTTCTGTTCTACAAGATAATGTTATCAGATTTTCAAACCGACGTTTCGTCTTCGAGCTGCCATCATTAATTTTGTTTTTTTAAATACGGCCCTGGATTTTATATTACAGATTTTAAGAGCTTCTAAGGTCCCCAAGAATGATGTATAGAAGTTGTTGAAAAATTCATATTAATGGCATTTTTCATAAGAACTCATGTGTTAGAGAGAGACAGAAAACAGATCTTTGGTCTCATCAGGAAATCATTAAAATGATTTTTTCGAGAAAGTGCGATACATCATTCGTTCTGGCACATCAGAAGTTCTTAAAAACTGATATAAAAAAATCCACTCCTTTCTGTCTCTCTCTAACACATGAGTTCTTATGGAAAATGCCAATACTACGAATTTTTCGAATAAGTGCGATACATCTTTGGCTTTGAGACCTTAGAAGCTCTTAAAATCCGTAATAAAAAATCCAGGACCGTATTTAAAAAACAAATTTTATTTTGTATATCTATTCAAATAGAGTCATAAAAAATAAAAATAAAATCGAGAATATTCGGTTTGTTTCAAAAATCTTCGGAAGTATTCGGTAATTTTTAAACTTGAATCGGTCATTTCGAAAACAACGTAAGTCACAAAATGCAATTTTTTCAGGAGACATAAAAAATATCATATTTAAATAATTCAGTATTTTGAGGCAATACTATATTTATATACGTATTGTGGGTTATAAATGCGTATTTTTAGAAGACAAAGAGGGGCTAAAGGTCACTTACTTTTTTTGCTATTGAGTTTTTAATTTATGTTGTTTTCGAAATGAACCAACACAACCCGTTCACTTCGAAAACCACACAAGTAAAGGACATAATATGTTGTTTTTCGAACTGACCGTAAAATATATCGGCCTTGCATTTATGCTGTTAAATAGTAACGTGTGTTGTTTTCGCGCGAAATCATAGGTTTCAATTTAAATTAATAAAAGTAAAAAAAAAAAATTTAAAACAAGCTGTTATTTAAATGCACTAAAAAGAAGAAAATAAAATTTTAAGCAAATCAAACCCATTATTTTGTTACATTAAACATTTTTATATGTTATAAAAGCTTGTCGCGAGATTTTCCAGTTTAAATTTCTTTGATAAAACACATATATTTCTACTTAGAATTGCTTGTCAAGATAAACCCATTCTCGCGACAAGCTTTTATAACATATAAAAATGTTTAATGTAACAAAATAATGGGTTTGATTTGCTTAAAATTTTATTTTCTTCTTTTTTTTACTTTTATTTATTTTTTACTTTTTAGTATTATGGGATAGCAAAATGTAGAGGGAAAATCTGAAATAAATCGGACATTTAGAAGTAGTTCTAATTCAGCTTGCAAGATTTTATTACAGACAATCATCAATTTTAAACGAAATCGAACATACTTTAAGTTGAGCCCCTACCACTAGCCTTGAAGAGAAGGGGGGAATGTAACACCATAGTTTTATATTTTCATTTCAACTACAAACGCCTACTAACCTTGAAGCCAATGGCATATGTAGAAGTCAGCTAAAATTGACTTGCAACATTTAACTCAAAAATCGGCCATTTTGAATCCGCCATTTTGAATTTTCAAAATTTGATAAAAAAATGTATATTCCTTGTCCCTAAAAACCTCCATATACCAATTTTAAACGAAATCGGGCATACTTTAAGTAGTGCCCTCACCATTAACCTTTAAAGGGAGGGGGGGGAGTGTGAGCAACACCATAGTTTTATATTTTTACTTTAACTACAAACGCATACCAAATTTGAAGCCAATTGGATATGTAGAAGTCAGCTAAAACTGACTTGCAACATTTAACCCAAAATCGGCCATGTTGAATCCGCCATTTTGAATTTTCAAAATCTGATAAAAAATCATATTCCTTGTCCCCAAAAATCCCCATATACCAGAAAATGGAGGCCATTATGAGCATTACATCGTTAATATCCCAATTTACGTTAAATATAGGGCCAAACTAACCCAAATTCAACCGTAAAATGAAAAGAATGAAGGTAGCATTTCTTTTGTCATTGTATATTAATTTCCCATAAAAAAAAAGCTATTAGTAACATAAGTTTCAAATTTCATGACTTGCTAAGCAAAAACAACCGACAATTATTGGTATCGATATTTGAAGCTTAGAAAAATATTTTTTATATTCAAATCAAAATAATTCAAGAATAGTTGAAGGTATAGGATATGGTATATGAAACATGCCTAGATTTTTTTGAGGAATCCAAAATTTAAATAATACATAGGGTGTTTCATTTAAAAAAATGTATTTTCGGTTTATTACGTACTTATGGGACACTCGGTATATGAAATGACAATTTTAAAAGAAACTACTTCCTAGTTTATTTACAATCATTTATATTTTTTGCTCAGGAATGCACGTCATGAAAGGGTTCTTAGGTTTATATAAAATATAAAATATTATGTAGAGTCGAGTGTAGAGTAGACTATTCTGACTACAGTACTACTCTACTTTTTGATATCTTTTTTACTTACCAACCTCCCTACCAATTTTGTTACCTCTATAAAAAAATTTTTGTGACTTTGCTGTTTAAATTAATTTTGCTTAAAAAATCGACACTTTGTGAGGATATTAAAATTATTTATCTGAAAAAACCCAAAAATCTAATTATTATTCAATAACGGAAAGGTTTTAAAAAAAAAAGAAATTTTTTTTTGCAGTGCACGAGACTCTCGGCGAGACCGAGACCAAGACCGAGACCAGAAAATGTCTAGTCTCGGCGAGAGCGAGACGAGACTCAAAGAATCGAGACCTTGCGAGACCGAGATCGAGACCTCAATAGTCTCGTCTCGTCTCGGCGGGACCGAAGCACTACACATGAGGAAGCAATCAACAATTTGAAAATTTACTGGTTAAAGCAGATATAATCAGAAACTTGAATTACAATGTTAAGTTGATTAAAAATTATAAATAACTACTGTTACTCAAGATATCCTTTTCTTTACTTTAAAATATGAAATTCAAAAGAAAATAATGACTGAAATTTAAAATTCAAAAGAAAATAACGGACCAATTCAGTGACTCTCAGTAAATCTAAATAAAAGATAACTTGAATTTGATAATAAGTAAAAAAATAGAGTTACAACCTCTAATAACGAGTCTTATAACTCAAAATAAGTAATTGCAATTACTTTTATTTCGGCCCTTGGCACATAAACGATAATTGAGCGTAATTACGCCTCAATTTAATTAAAGATAAAGATAGGATAATTACTATCTCGCATCGAGATAGAAATTTACATAAAAGATAAAAAAACAGATAAATTTACACATGAGATTAACCTCTCATAAATGCAAAGAATGTCGGTACATCAGTATTGAGACGAGACAGGGCGAGTGCTAATAGTTATATACTTGATGTAACAAATAAAGTGAAAATTAAATTAAATATGCCTGAAAAGAAAAAACATTAAAACCAGCAATACTATGAGGGAAAATTCGGAGAAATTCTACTGAAAATTCAATTTGCTACCTTTGCAGGAATATATAGAATTTACTCCGAGAATTCACCCAAATAATACTGTTCAATTTGAATGGAAATACGTAAAATAATGTGCGTGACCACTAAATGATGAAATAATTACGTTCTCCGTAAATCTGGACTAAGCCTCTTTCAAATTACATGAATTTGATTAATGAGAGACGCAGATATTCACCAATAAATCGCTATTCTTACCCAACGGTCACGACAATAATTAAAAATCATTGAAGATGTAAGCTAATTGAAAGTGTAATATAAAAATGCCAAATTCTTGCTTAAGTCAAATACGATTAAGCGAATCCGAAGCAATTATTAATTCCGTATTTAAAAATGAAAGAATTAGTTAAATATATTGCAAGATGATTTAAATATTTCATGATTAAAAAATCAACACTCACCCGTCGTCGGCGTCTCGACACAAGAGGACCTTTCCTCATTCAAAATTCAAGACGTTTGACAAATTATGTTTTCCAATATTTTAATTGGATAATTTATATCATGTGATTACCCCTAAGCTATAGAAATACCCAATATATATTAAATATAGTAATCTATAGTAAATTAAATTCGTGCATTGTAGGTATAAATAGCGTACTGCGCTTCCAAAATTGCCAACCACACGAAATAAACCCATTCGCGAATAGATGTCACTATTAAATATAGTAATCTACAGTGAAATAAATTCACAAATTGTAGATATAAAACAGCGTACTAGTACTTCTAAAATCGTTACTTGCACGAAATAAACCCATTCGAGAATAGATGTCACTGGCGACTCAAATATCGAATAACGAAAATCATTTACAATTGAACCGAAGTTTTAATAGAGCGGAATAAGCATATATTTCGTTACAATGGAGACCTTTTTAGGCAGCTCCCTTAATTAGTGGGAGACATTTTTCCAATTAGAGCGTCGAATAAAATTTCAAGAAACGACAGAAGTCAACATTTCGCGGTAACTTTGTCGGTTTTTACTCATACACTATATTTATAGTCGAACAGCCTTATCTAAATAGGAAAAGTTGTTGAGCATGTTGTTGAGTAAAATGATTGCTGTATTTTTAATAAATGAATAAACGCGGAGATATCCGCTCTCGAAATATGTCACTTCTTACAGTTCACATTATTTCGACAAACTAAAATTATCATAGACTTAATTTAGAGGACTAATCACTCAATGTAACTTATTTTATTACAGAAACCTCCTTGATATTGATAGAAGATTAATGCTTACCTTACATTAAAGACCGGCCCCGGAACTGAAAGGGGCGTTCTTTGTCTCGTAAAGCACCTAAAAGTTACACGGGCTGATCCAAGAGATAAAATTCGCCGACGTAGTAGTATAATAAGTCCTTTTAATACCGTGCTATTGTTGTTTATTTCTATGCCGTGGGTTGCCTTATAAATGTTCTCGTGGTTTTAAGGTAATTACTTTTGAAATTTGTACACAAAATGCTGTGACAATAAATTTTGATAGGGATTAAGCTAGCATGTGAGTAATATCCGCGTGACATAAAAGCTTTTTGCTGCCGCCGTTTTTGTGTTCAACTTAATAAAATTGGTTTAATATACGGTCCAAATTCACACTGATATGAAAAATATTAAATTATATCAGCAAACCCAAAATACAATAATTTACATAAAAATTAAACTGGCTATGTTTGATGATATTTTTAAATTGAATACCAGAATGCATTTAATATTTTATAGCTTCAGACAACAAGGGCCAAAAAAATCGCCTGTATTTCTCTAAGAGACCTGAATATAATAATCGTAAAAAAAGACACAAAGTGTCAATTTCAGTTACTTTAAGGTAAAGAAAAAAGTGGCTATAAGTTTTTCGCGTACATGAGCATCATCAGGCTTAAAGTAGGAGAAAAGCATATATCCAGAAGGAATTAAAAATATTGACAAAATTGTACATCATTTTAATTGTCGATACATGGTAAGTAGCTTCTTAGGAAATTGACAAAGGAAGGTCAATTTCTCCATCAATTTAAGGTTTCAGGATCCATTTTTTTTGCAATGGAATTGTTCAGTATATATACTTTTTTATATATCAAATCATGAACTAAAATCAATAAGTTTGCTGCCTTAATTCTGATGAAAAATTTAATCAAATTATCGGAACTCACATACTTTAAATAGTAATGCAGATTGTACGCTGTGGTTCAAATAAAATTAACCCCTTTTTGGAAGTTTAATAAAGGCATGTTTTTCAAAACAATTATTATTAATTTCAGATTTGTCTTAGCACCATTATTTCTCAGTTGAATCCTAAAAATTTCGACTTTCATGTAACAGAATGTTAGGAAAAATATGCTTTATAAAATGATGACATCAGGCTCATGAGTTAATAAAATACCATCAAGAATTTTTGCTAAAATGATCTATATACTATTTTTCGTAATATTTTGTTTTACATAGAAACGTCTTGGTCACGTTAAAAATATATATCAGTTATTTATTTTAGATATTGCACTTACAAAATCAGAAATTATTGCATCGAAAATTGAAGTTACTATAATCCAGATATGTCTGAAGGTTTTTTTGTTTTTTAGTTTGTTCTTAAAATCTTGTTTAGTGCCTTTTTAAAATGATCACATATCAGCAAAAAATAATGAGGTGTATAAGACACTTTATTAAACATACACTTTTATTGTATCTGTTTATAATTTATAGCCGTATCTGATTAACTAGCCCAAACCCACTCAATAAAAATATATAATAAAAAAAGGATAGATTCTTGATTTTTTTTTGTTATTAACCAACTCATTTTTGCTAATAGCATTCAAATTCGAATAATTCAGAAACTTTTCAGTTATTTCGTCCCTCTCAAAAAAATAAAATAATTCATCTGGTAAATTGTTTGTGAATTTTTGTTGAGACGGCAGTTGTTCATCTTCCAAAATTAAATCTTGAGTGGCCCACGTAAGCTTTCTTTGATACTTGACGTTTTGTTCTTCATACGAGCTCGAACCTTCTAGTAATGACAGTTCATCTTTACTATCTGTGCTATCGCGACTATTTTTGACGACCAGAATAGCAGTTTGATTGTCAACAATTGGATCATCAATGAAAAGTTCTGCATCTACTGAAAGCTTTGATGCTGTAAGAATATTCATATTTATCAAATCTTAAGCGCCAGTGTTTTCATCAGTAACTGGCACGCAAGCTTTGGTTTTCAGCAAAATTGTTACTGCGACTCCTGTGTGATTATCATCACAGTATTTAGGAAATTGCAGAAGTTCGTGCAAAGTCAAGCCATTGTAAAAAAATATTTATTAGGATAACAAAATACGTTGCCCCTACTTACTTGTTGTTTAGGTTACTAGATGAAGATACTATTTCAAATATAACAATAATTATTTATTTACCCTACTATCGAAGGTCATCGTAACAATTAAACTTATTCAGACGCCTAGAAAGTCGATAACTAACTGAGGAAACCTTTTAGATAATGCTTTAGATTATTTGATTTAACTAGCGTCAGCTACGAACATGCATTTTCATAGATGACACTAGTTAAATCAAAAAATCAAAAGCATCATCTGAACCGACTTAAAATGCATAACCGAAATTGTGGTAGCATAATATGCCCTTGTAGAAGGACAGTAGGCTTATCCGGTAAAACCAGAAAATTGCATGTATATTTTGCTAATTTTTATTAAAATTAATATTATTACTATTACAACTAAAATATATTTTATTAGTATTAAAAAGTTGAAAACAGTTTTCGAACTTTGTCGATATAATTTTATAAGAACTCGTTATGTGTATTATTTCCCTTAATTCCGCAAAACAACATCCTTTGTCAATTTCTCCATCAATTTAAACTTTCAGGTTCCATTTTTTTGCAATGGAATTGTTCAGTATATATGCTTATTTATATATCAAATCATGAACTGCAATCAAAAAGTTTGCTGCCTTAATCAAATTAACAGAACTCACATACTTTAAATAGTAATGCAGATTATACGCTGTGGTTCAAATAAAATTAACCCCTTTTTGGAAGTTTAATAATTATTTTCAAACCAATTTTTTTAATTTCGGATTTGTCATAGCACTATTATTTCTGAGTTGATTCTTAAAAACTTCGATTTTCGAATAGTGGAATCCTCGTAAAGAATTATTTGTAAAATATTCAATAAGGCATACCTAGTTCATAAGTGAGGTTCTATAAAATTAAGACATTTTTCTTAAAGATAACTTAATAATTGTAATCCTAGAAGTATGTGATTGTGCACCATTTTGTTGAAATTTGCAATATCAAAAACGAAAAATGTGTTCACTGGATTTGTTGCCCCTATATTCATCTCTATCTAGTCGTTGCTATATTGTAAACAAATAAATAATGTTCCAAGTACCACTACCACGGGGCTTATATGAGAAGATGAGTTCAACTGACATTGAAATTTCCGAAGCAGCTGCGATAGACTTGATGGGAAGCGCGTTATTAAAAAGTACCTACCTAATTCAGGATCCAAGTTTAAGAATTTTAAAGGAACATTTAGAGTGATAGTGGACGCGAGTGTTTAGATACTTTTTGCTAAAATACTTGAAGCGTTCCATTGTATTCTGTAATTGTTATCAAATGCATGTTGACAAATATGTGATTTGTGAAACTGTGTATTTTTAATATAAGTTTGATGTTCTTTTATACGTTTTGATAATGGTCTACAGGTTTCACCTATATAAAATATATTGCATTCACATGGTGTCTTATAGATAACATTTTTAGTAATTTTATTTCCATTGAGTGGTTTTGTTTTTGTTAGCAACTTGTAAACTAAAACTTCGGTAAACTACTGTACTTGTTTAAATTTCCTGATTATACTTTGTTCTACGTTCTACTTCCTCCGCGCAGAAATTTGTGAGTAAATGATAATAATATTTTCTAATCAACTTTATTTTTATGAAAAAATAAATATTACCGAAAAAAAAATTTATTTCATTTCAGGTATAGCTACATTTGTGCAGAAGGACATAAAACCGAGTTTAACACTTTTGCTAAACTTTTTTACAATTCGTCCAAAAAATGTCATTTTCTCATAATTTTTATAAAAACTTTCAATTTTGTCAGATAATAAAAGACTGTATGATTATGCACTTACAAAGTTGGAACTGCTCATCTGCTATTTCTGGTGCTTGAAAAATTTCTCAGGAAAGTATCCTCCTTGTCAAACCACTTTAACTTTGGCTTATAAATGTTACTTGCCCCAGCCCCACTTTTCTTTGATTTTAAGACATGTCTTGACACTCCATATCCAAAGCTATTACTTGAAAGGCACTCTCCCTGGCGTTCTTCTTATTGCAAAGATCGATAGTTTAGTTCCACAGACATTCTTGCTGTTGATGCAAGTCCAAAAACTTGAATGGTATAGCAACACTCCACTGAAGAAACTTTTTACTGCTCATCATTTTGCCATGCACGATCTTTAACAAAATAATTCCAACAAACAAAGATTAATTGCTTTCGACTTCAAATGGACCGTTCTCACGTTCAGCAAGATTCAACTTGCTCGATGATCTCACAGCAGTTGCAAAGTTACCAGCTAAAAAGATGACAGGGGGGCAAATTTTTGTTGTTCAAGAAAAGGTGATCCACTTTTATTGAAAGCGTGTTGTAACAGTCCAATTTTATAATCTAAAAATTTTATTTGCCGCATTTAGGAAAAAAGATGCTGTATTTTGCACTCATCGATTTATTAATTCTAAATTTATTGATTCGTTTTGCTAACAATTCGCTTGAAATTGCCGACTTTCTTAATTTAAATTAACTCTATTCTAAGTGTGGGTTAACGATATATTTGTATTAGCATTTATAACACGTTGTGACTATGTTTATTTTAGTTGATAAGCCAAACACATTGTTATTAGGATAGCTTGGCTTGATTTATATTACATTACTGTAGAACGGCCAGCGAACCGATTTATATATATTTTTTAAGAATTCTGTTAATAAAACCTGCAAATACGCTGCATTAAACTCGTCGATTCATATTTTATTGTCAGTTTAAATATTTCATAACTTTTTGGGAACCCCTTGGTTGCTGAACCCCAATTGCCGGCCGATCATTTCTGAGATCGTTAGATCGCTTTGGGACCTCTGCTTTTAAATATATTTATCTTTCCACGCGGCCTGCACTAGCAATTTTCGGTTGGTTCTGGTGGCAGCATTGGGTAGTAGGGATGTACTATTTCTTATAAATGCCAGCTGTCGATTTAAATTTTTAATAGTTTATCGTTTTAATAGTTTATCGTATTTCTTGAATCATTTAATTTCGGTGCATTAGTTGTGGCTTCCGCCGTCGTTTTGCCATCCCAGTAGACGAGAACTAAGTCGTTTCTTATCTTAGAATTATTCCTTGTATCGAAATCACTTGGCATGTTTCAGCCCATCACTACTTGCTGATTTGACGTAGCGTTTGATCCCGTAGAAGGAGAAAGGCAAATTGACAATCAAGAGAGCTTCTAAGATTACGTTTCAAGGCGAGAAGAAGGTTTGCCGTGAGTGCAGTCTCAGAGACTCCACATTTAGTTTGTGATTTAATTCCGGATTAAATTAAATGGGGATATACTGTGGTATCTCTTGGTGTTTTGACACGACCGATTTTCGGGATCTACATACTGTACTTGAGGCTTTCCCCGTTCGTCATATAAGACCGAGACCGTCGAATCTCCCATAGGTAGCCCTCACACACGATCGAGGTAATTATTGCTAATTGAAATTGAAATGATTACTAAACAAAACTAATCTGAATGAATCTCATGGCAGTGATAATATCATTAGACTAATAATAAGCAATTACTTAAGTATACTAAATCAATGAAATAACCTATGAAGAACTAGCCGGTAAGTATTTGCGATTAAAAACGAATTGAGCTCACTCAGTTCGATAGCGGTACTAAGGTGAGAAAATAAAGTTGCAAATTGCAGTTAAATAAATCCGTTCACTGCTATGAGGCGTACAGCTGATTATAGTAAAAACTTATTGTTCTGTATTGTAATACACAAGTAAATAATATAATCACCAAAGCATTATCGAGATATTTACTAATTAAGGTAATACTATAACGGTAATAAGGAAAGTCAAAATCAAATAATCGACAGAGACAATAAATGACTTAAAGCCATCCAACGATAACTTCAATAACCTAATTACAGTAAACTATAACGGTAATGGGTATGATATACTATAAGAGCTGATCTGCAGTCAGGCAGAGGTATACTCGATGAATCTAATTTCAGTAAAAGTTAAACCAATTAATTATCATAATATTAGGCAAATACTTTCTCCACTAGAGATAGTATTAGGTATAATAATTACAGTAAAAATAAATCAATTGTTGATCATAAGATTAACAAAAAAAATTCTCCACCCGATAAATTACGATAATAGCGATAAATAACGCTATTAGAGATACATTAGAGATACAACAACATAGATCCTAATTGCATCTCGACCTGGAATCCAACGGCTTTTATTGCGAAGTTAATTTTTCACCATGCGGTCATATCATCTCAGCAAAAGGCCTCGATACGGCTAGTGGAACCGGGATCTCGCTAGATTGGCATAGAGGGACATGGAGGGTCAAGGAAGGTAGTTGTTCTCACGGAAGGTAACGGAGGATAATCTGTCCCACGGAAGGTCCCTAATTAAATTATAAACAATTTTTACTATTCAATATGGATGCACTAACATGTAATAAACCTTTTTTATATAGTCGTTACATATCTTAATCGATATCTAACGATACGGCCGATAATTTCAGAAACTACACCTGGCAGTGTGTTTGCCAATGAATTTCACTACAAAATCAGACGGTAATGAGACCTGATGGTCAAAAATAACAGCGAAAATGTTAGATATTGAAAACCGGACTTCTTTTACCCAATCTCTACACGCGAACAAACGTGCAGGAGAGAAAAGCTCCATCAATTCCCCCAACAAAGCATATATACTACAATAATTGTGAAGGGGACGCTCCAAACGGATTCATCTTTCGAGCGGCTCGGAACACCGGAAGTAAGGTTGCGAGAAGTAAGGTAGGGAGAGTATCGACAACAAAAATCGCACTACTGGATTTTGTAATATTTACAACGCTACAAGGTATTAAAAGTTTAAGGATCATTTACGATACATTTTTTTTTTGGTTTTTTGTCAATATGTTCAATTATCGCCGGATGTATATCATAATAAATCGCTCGTTGCAGCGAAAAAAATTGTTACTTCGGGAAGCGTCCTCTGTTTGTAGGTAAAATGAAGAATTAGCAAAGGAGAGCTCGAAAAAAGTTCAAATAAGTAAAAAATACAGAAAATGGTGTTTTTGTGGACCACACACCAAATGTGAAACTTCTTTTCCCATGCACATTTACGTGTTAGACGTTACGTAGAAGTGAGGTATAGACGAAGAATCGTAAAAAAGTGAAACGATGAATAGCCTACAAGCGTCGCTGCATTACCCGACTAACTGTCTCCCCCCTCCCCCTATCCTTATATCTTGATTTCTACTTTCGATCGCCTCGCCGCTCGCCGGCGGGCGCCGGGCCTGCGCCATACCGCGCATTTTGTAACATACCCGTAACGCGTTCGCCGTTTACCTAACACTTTCATCAGCTTACTGTCCTCATCTAGCGCACATGAAAATGTTCTACTTCAATAATAATTAAGTTGACTGAAGCGCAAATTTAATATTCACTAAGTATAATTAAACCGCAGAAAAGCTTATATGTATTAGAGCCTTTGTTCGCTCCTTGTCAAAAGTCTGATGTAAAGGAACTAACCACCTATTTATAGTACCTACATTTTTACTATGGTTGAGCAATTATACCCAGTCATATCACGTTTTATCGTTGGTGACTATGCCTACTTCCATTTATACGATGCTCAGTTTTCTGACAAACCCTAAAAACTAATAATTAGGATGGAAATTAACGTACTATCACCAATCATCAATTTTTATATAAATTATACGGCATCTTTTAATAAACATTTATTCCAACATCTATGGAAATTTCCGTTTTGAATTAAACGTTGCAAAACAGCATCATTCTGTGACAAGAAGATTTATTTACAAGCCAGGGAGATTTTCTTTAAGTCAAAGATTTATAACTCCAACTAAGAAAAGGCGTATTTATATTTTTATCTCTGGATATAACATACGAAAAATAAGCAAAATAAAGGAATCTGCAGAATATTTTTACCGGTTGCTAGATCAGTTATATTTCTTTTTTATCTCCATTTTTAAGAGATATTCGATATTTGCACGTTTTAAATATTTGAAATTTCTTCATTCAAAAGTGCAAAAATATGTATTATCCATTGTAATTACAAGAAATGCCAAGAGAATCGAGAGGCGGTTATTAGATTGGGAGAGTGATTTCAATAGTGAGCGAGTTATAACTTTTATATAATATACATTTTGACCACCATAATAGTTAATAGTCATTTTTCATTACGTTTTGTTTTCAGATTGACCCACAACTTAGGTGCCTTTAACTTTTAAGATTGCAAGGAGGAATTATTTAAAGCCTGTAATAAGCAAAACTAATATTTTGCAAGTATGATAAAGCTTCCCTTCTACGAAAACATTTAGTAACTATACCAAAACTAACTTTTATAACTTGATACATTAGTTATTTCGAAATTACCGCTTATAACTTGTTCTGCTCTGCAAATGCGCTTTACCTTCTCCAAGATTCTGGTGGATAAATATTGGATTAAATTTATTAAGATTAAGGACCCTGGTAACATTGGACCCGATGGTTTCGGTTAATTAAGCATTTCACAAATATTCTGAAATACCTCAACTATAATCGTTTATAAATTATTTAACAGCCTCACCTGGAATGGGGGTTCAGGCAATGACCTTCGCCGGACGTTTTTGTAACGCATAGTACGATCGACATGCAGACAGATGTGCCTGACTTAGGCGAATTTTTACCAGTATTATTACAGTTGTTGTGGTGTTCAGTGTTAGTCTAGTGCTAATAAAGTTTTTTATATAGTTTCCAACTGTTTCATTTACATTTTGATATGTGTGGAAGGTATTTGACTGATCGCGAATTGAAAGAAGCTCTTTATGAGGATAAAGATGATTTGATTAGGGATTACATGAATCCAGATTTGCAAAGGTCAGATGAAGAATTCGATGTCAACCAAGGTGAACAGCAGGGTCGCCTTTTCCAAGAAACATAAAATGAATCATCTAGTAAGTAACATATAAGTAAATAAATAGCTAGTTTCAAAAAAAGCATAAAAGTATTCTACATAGGCGTGACAAATATTTGACGTAGGTTACATTTTATTTGTGTCTGTATCTTTTAGCTTCAAATGTTCAATCAGAGCAGCACGAAACTTCTGAAGAAATCATAGATAAAGAATCAGCCAAGGGAAGTAGTAGTACGGAGGAAAATAATGGTACGTCTATTCTCAAAATGGTTTATAAGCAGTTTGACGTGGAGCGATCTAAAGCTATAATAAATCAAATGAATTCTGACATGATTTCCGCATCAGGTTTTACTTATTGTTCGATGAGGGCAAATTGCTGCCAATGTAATGAAAGAAGCCACAGATCTAAAAAATGGAATAAATCCTAAATTGCCACTTGAGCGTTTCGATTATCTTTCGTTGATGACGACGATTATTTTGCAATATATGAATCAGAAACCCTTGAAAAAGAAAGCACTCCGCAATCCCCTTTCATGCAAAAATGAAGAAAGTTTGAAAAAGAAGATATATTAGGCTACATAGGTTTCTTGATAATAGCAGGAGCTTACAAGCAAAGCAAAGATCCACTTATCGACTTATTCAATGACGATAATTTGCCAATTATAGGGCTAAGTATTCACACTACCGTACCCAACTGTTCCAAAAATGTATAAGACTTAATGATAAAACTACTCGAGGTATTCGTAAAGCATAACACCTTTGCTGCAGCAAGAGTTATATGGGAACGTGTCACAGGCAAATTTCCAGGCTTTTTGGCTCCTTCAGAGTCAGTTGTAATAGACAAGGAGCTTATAACATTCCATGACAGATGCAAATTTCGTTAATATATTTCTACAAAACCTGGCAAATATGGAATTGAAGCTAATGTGCTTTGTGACTCAGAAAACTCCTATTGTTTTTCTGCAGAACCATATACAGGAACAGTAATGAATCAGCCCAAAGATTACAATAGTGGTCCGGAAGTTGCAAAACGTCCTGTAGCATTAGCAAAATTGCAGAACAGTAGTAACAACATCACAATGGACAGAAAATTTGCGACACTCCAACAGCAAATGCTTTGTTAGAACAAAATCTTACAGTAGTGGTAACAATAATGATTAAAAGAAAGAATGTTCCACGCGAACTAAGTCCGCAATCTTTGAAGGATGCAATTCCTGGCACTATTCGCTTTGCTTTCCGGGACCCTGAAATACTTGTAAGTTATGTGCCAATAAGATCGTCACTGTTCTTTCTACACAACATCATAATATGCAATTATTGCAAAAAGCTTGATAAATGTGTAAGAGCATATAGTTGTAAGAGCATATAGTTGTCGGCGAGGTACAAGAAGATGGCTGATAACAGTTTTTTTCAATTTGATTGATATGCTTGCTATAACTCTCATATTCTTTTCATAAAGCTAATTGGGCAAGAGAGAGTCCAAAACAAAAATCTGGTAGAAAAGTTTTTCTCAAATTCTTAGGCAAGGAGTTATGTCAAATTAACATTAGTAATCATTCAAAGTATAGGGGACTTAAAAATGAATATATAGCTGTTTTGAAAATTTTTAGGTTCCAACTTCAATCGAACCGGCTACTTGGTCTGCTGTGTAAAAGAATTCCCAGAAAAGGTAGATGTTTTTTTTTTGTCCAAGATCGGCTGATAGAAAATATATGAAGGCATGTTCTAATTGCGAAAAGTATATTTGCCCTAGGCAACTGTGATAATGTTTAGGTTTTTTGCACGCTTTTTCCGATTTAAATATTGTTTCATTAAAGTTTTACATAAATATAAAATGATTTTTTATGAAAACTAGTTTTAACGAAGATCCTTGATTTCTTCATATTTTTTTTACAAAGCACCTACCCGACTATAAGAAAACCCGGTTTCGGTCTCTAACCCCTCTGTTTTGAATTCAAGAAAAACTTGGGTTAGTCGCGAATCCCCCTGTTCCATATTCTCCGTATACCCGATTAGTGTCCCAGTACAACTGTTATAGATGTTATCAGTATTTCTTAGAATAAAAAATAGACTTAACGTTTAATACCGTATTGATGAAAGAAGATAATGCTGACTACATGTGTAGTGTGTAGTGTTAGTAGTCACAAATCTTGATAACGATTGAATATACAAGATTAAGTACTCTGGTAACATTGGCTAATTAAGATTTCGCAAATATTTCCATATGCGTCAAGTACAATCGCTTATAAATTATATTGAAACATTTTCTACAATAGAAAAGAGACTTAAGGTTTAATACGGTACCTATTCATAGAAGAAAATCATTCGTACTGCATGTGTAGTAGTCACAAACCTTGATAACGATTGAATATACAAGACAAACGTTGCGTTTAAAAAATAAAAGCAAAGGAAGTCCAAAATATTTCTTTTACTGAAAATATTACTTTGCATAACACCTTTAAAAAAACTTATATGAAGTTTGCTTTATTAACATTCAATTTTTTAAGGTAAATATTGGAGAAATATCCTATATTGTTGGAGCCCGTTATTTTTTTCGTAGCTCTTAATGCATATTGCGATACAGGTTATTATAACA
>MU191424.1:487-35798 GCA_016904865.1 Pissodes strobi
AGAAAAGAGTGCAAAATTTGAAAATAGGTGTGCATAATAGTGCAAAATTAGTAGAACATGGCAGCATCAAAATGTTTCCACATTTTGACAAACGGGAGGGAAAATTCAAATTTTTAACACCTCATAACTTTCCCCAGGAAAGTGTGCAAAATTTGAAAATAGATGTGCAAAATTGTGCAAAATTTGCCGAATCGAGTGGCATCAACATTTTTCAATTTTGTAACAGACGGGGGGGAACGGTCAAGTTTGCCCCCCGTATAAAAAACAACTCTAGTTTTCCTTGTGTGGGTGTGCAAAATTTTATTTGCAATGTGCAAAATATGTGCAAAATTAGGCATAATTTATATTTGAAATTTGGTTAATACGGGTGGCAAACTTGACCGACCCGGCACTAGCACGATTTGAAAAATATTTAGAAACACATAATAGTGTAATTGTTGATGCTGATGTCCTAAATGTTACAGAAGATAGACCTTTATTGAATCAAACATATAATGAACATACTGACGTCTGAAGTGTTACAAAAGATAGATCTTTATTGGTCCAAACCAGGGTCCAAACATATAATGAAGAACATACTGACCCAGTGACTGTAACAAAAATACCGCAGACTCACCTAGTTATTGACGAACAACAACCAGGACCAAGTAGTGAACAAAGCACCTTATTCAACACCTTTATTCAGAAGAAGCTAACTGCTGATAGTCAGTCGACCACATCTTCCAAAAATAGTGAGTCCTCCACAAGTCTTGCAGAAATAGTAAGGGAGTCCGTAATTAGCAAAAGTAAGCCCGTAACTATCATACCACCAAAACGAAAGCGCATATCAACGGAATATGGGGAAATTTTATCGATGGAAGAGATTAAAGAAAAAGTGGAGAAAGCAGAATAAAATAAAAACTGATAAAGGAAAAAAAGTAACTAAGCAACCCAAAACCACTAGTGGAACAAAACAAGGAAAGGGACAACATGTCAAACAAGCTCTAAAGCGGACCATATCATCGGACACAGAAGAAGACTGAGAGTTTATGTCAGGATACATCAGACGACAATCCAGAGTTTGAGGCTGAAGATTTTTTGTCAGAAGATGATATGCCACTGATTAACTTTACTCCTAAAGGCAGTTTGAAAGCCCAAACAAATAACAGTAAAATAATGTTAAAACAAGACTTATATTTCCAAAATCCAGACAATTACTATTTAGGTCGAATAGTAAAACTTAATCCTAATGACGAAAATTGCTTCATGAAGGGTTAAATTATACATTTACATCGAATTACCATGCTTTTGAAGAAAAAGTGAATAAAAACTTCATTTCTTATGGACCCATACAAATGGGGACATACCCTTTTCACGTGAATGAGCTTCCCCTTATTCGAGCAGCGTATAAGATATTTAAAAAAGAAATTCAAATTATGGCGCCAAAAGCTATGTAAACATATTTTGGCAAAATAACCTTTTTTCTTAAATGTTTTTTTTTGTGTATTATTCTTAACTTGTTAATTAAAAAAAAAACAAATATTCTGTTGGTTGTTTAAAGTTATTTTTCTCAATATATCATCAACATAAAGAAGTTAATACTAGATATTTTAAGCAAAAATTTAAATATTGTGAAAAATAAAATGGAAATCATAGTAAATTTAAGATGTTGTAACTTTTTATATATTTTCTTAAAGCTTTTAACACTTTCTAAAACTTAAGTAACAACCTTAACAGACCTCAGAGTGGTAAGATTTCATTGGTGCTATTTTCCACTAAATAAATAGTTTAAATATTAACAACCAAATATGACTTTTATTTTTTTAACAGCTAATATCTTTTGAACTGTTCGAGCGATTTTGGCGATTTTTGGAGGGTAATATGAACATTTGTAGATAAGTCCCTATTACCTCTGGCGTCTTCATATAACAAATGTATAGCCCAATATAAAGAATGTTCTTATTAACCCTACCTGGGTAATAAGAACATCATGGTGGGGTAATAAGAACTTTGTTGATTTCATTATCCTAAATAGGATTCAAACCGTATAAAAAAATTTTTGAGCTCACAAATAACATATGATGTTGCAAATGCATATTAAAAGTCAAACTATCAAAATTTTGAACCTTATTACCCCAGGCTCCCCTAGCTCTTGCTGAAAAAAAATTGTTTATGTCTAATGGTATTGTTGATTTATGTTAATTAAAACAATTTCTGAACAACTTTGCACCAAAATATATAAAAATGCAAAAAAAAATTAAAACTGTGTTCATAAAATTAGCTACCGATTTTGCTATTATTTCAACAGAGGACATGTAGCCGGGGTAAAATGAGGATCCTGGATGAAAACTGGACCCCGTGCCCCCTCCTCATGTTCGGCCAGGAGAGGGGGGAGAAGGAAAAACTAAAATAATTAACTCTGTTGGGGTTTGGAACCTTGAATAAAATTATCTTTGAAAAATTGAAAATGAGTTTTCAGCGTTGTTATATTGTTTCTTTTTTTTTTAATATCTGGAAAACGTTATTTATAATTCCTAAAAACTTGAAGTAAAAACTGTTTTTAGTCTTCGTCTTTAGTTAATATCTTATTATATTCATCAATTCTCTCTCAGCTATATATTTCTTAAATTTAACTTTAAGCTTATAAATAACGAAAATTAAGTTTTAAAAAACTGTTTAGTACCAACAGATATAAAATCATATATTCCTTTATTTTAATTCGATTATTATTATTCTTTTCACGCCTTCTTCGTCTAATCCTCGTTTATCTAAAACCTTTCTTGTAGAATTATGAATATTTGAAAAATGCAAGTTTACTCCCGGTAAATTACACAAAGTAACGTTGAAAGCACACCTGTCATTATCTGAAGAACATGACCTTTAATACGCAATAGGTACTTTCCGCCTGAATGCTGTTGATTGCAAACTCATTTTTAACTATTGGTAATTGTCATTCCTGTATCATATTCTACATGCCAAATCTTTATCCGCTGAACAGCTGATGAAAAAAGTCATTTCATTCACTATTAAGCCTGCCATCTTTGTTTTCAGTTCTAACCATACAACCACAGAGCTGCGCCATTTTTCTAAAGTATGCGTTAGAGTTCATTCTTGTACTCTTCTTAGCTTGCCTAAAGTGAACTGGTTCTGGCTTTAGAAATCCATGCTTTCCTAAAACAAAATTATTTGTGGAAATCTTCAGAAGGGTAAAATGACTTGATAAATATATTATCAAAAATATATTTATTAACGCATTTACAGTTGTCATGTTGGACCTTTGAGCCTGCCTCATAGTTTTAAGAAAATAGCAAACTCTTACCTTATAACGACCGCCTTTATTTATTACCAAAGAGCAAACAAAGATGGAGAAAAACACTCTCATGATGATTGTTAATTAACTGCATATCGCAGTTGGTTTTATGTTTCTTTACTATTGCGTCGTTAATTACTATTATCGAGCTAGAGGGCTGAAATTTTCAGGGGGTTGTAGACCGGGTAAAATGAAGATTGTGCCAATGGACGTACCCCCCCACCGCCCCCGTTTGGACAGGGGAGAGGTGCAAAAACGCGTTATTTTGAAAAAAAAATTCGAAACTTTTGAAAATATTTTTTTTCCGTTTTTTTTTTATATTGAATTCCGGGAGTACCGGATGAGGTAGGGGGTCCAAATTTTTATGGAAGGTGTGGTACCCGGGGCTCTATCTACGGGGATGGCAAAAATGGAAAAAGCAAAAAAATGCGTTATTTTGAAAAAAAAAGTTCGAAAATTTTGAAAATAAAATTTATTTTTTCTTTTTTTTTAAATTGAATTTCGGGAGAACGGAATGAGGTAGGGGGTCCAAATTTTTATGGAAGGTGTGGTACCCAGGGGCGATTTTACTAAATATACTTAACGCCAGCACAAGACACGCCCACCGTAATACGTCAGTTTTAAAAATCTTCGATATACTCGGCGCCAGCACATCGCACTAAATATACTGCGCTCCAGCACATGGCTTGGTGGAAGCAGATGTAGAGAAGTTTGGCTCAAGTGAGAATCCGTATTTTTGTGTATTTATTTTTTTGGGTTAGTTAGTTTTTTGATATGCATTGGGTTAGCTTGGGTTAGCTTGGGTTAGTTTTTGTTGGTTGCGTCCCGCAGCCAGCGAAGCGAGTGGAGAGAAAAAGTGAAAAAAAAATGCATTTCGAAAATTGGTGAAAAATACTATAATATACCTGACGTATTAGGATGGACGTGTCTTGTGCTAGCGCGAAGTTAATTTTGTAAAATCACGTATACGTCAGGTATATTAAAGTATTTTTCACCTCTTTTCGAAATGCAATGCTCCCCACTCGCTTTGCTGGCTGCGGGACGCAACTAACAAAAACTGACCCAAGGAATGTCAAAAAACGAATTAACCCAAAAGATAATAAATACCAAAAACTTTCAAGGGACGAGCGTCGAAACCATGGCCTCGCATTCTCACTTGAGCCAAACTTCTACACATGTGCTTTCTGCTAGCCAAGATGAGCATTTTAAGATCCTTTACAGGCGTAGCCGACTATATCAAAATCGGCCTCTCCTATTGGTCGATCCAATCGCTTCGCTCGCTACGGGGGCTCAAGAAAAGGAAACTAACCAGGTGCTAACCCAATCTAACCCAAGACATACCTAAAATCAAGAAAAAAAGCTGTTTAGAAACATAATCTTAAAAAAAAATAAAAAAAAGCAACGGGGTTCGAACCCGGGTTTTCCCAACGATCTAAGCCTCTACACCACGAGAGCGATAAATTGATTGCATCACGAAGACATATTGTAATACGAGATGGATCGACGAATAGGAGAAGCCGATTTTGATATAGTCGGCTACGCATGTAAAGGATCTTTAAATGCCCAAGATGACACCAAACCCTGTGCTGGAGCGCAGTATATTTAGTGCGATGTGCTGGCGCCGAGTATAGCGGATATTTTTAAAGCTGACGTATTACGGTGGGCGTGTTTTGTGCTGGCATTAAGTATGTTTAGTAAAATCGCTACCCGGGGGGCTACCTTGTGTCATATGGGGGGCCACGGGGCTCCATCTTAAGAAGGGAATATCGGGGAAAAACCGTTTTTTGGCCGTAGCTCCGTAACGAAGGCTCGGATCAAAAAACGGACTTTTTTCGCACTTCCCCGGACGGGGAAGACGACCGCCGCCTCAGATGACGGGAATAATTCCCCCCATCCCCCCGAAAATGTTTTTCTTAGACGGACGAAGACGATCAAAAAAAAGGGAGGACGCTCGGAAAGTGAACAAAGGTGGTTTAGATCGAAATAAAAAAAAATATATGAAAAAAAAATTAAATAAAAATTTGGGAGGGGGAAAAACGATTTTCGGCGAAAAAAAGGGAAGGAGTTGAGCTACGAGGTCGGGGATGGCAAAAATGGAAAGAGCAGTGAAATCGTATTCAATCTTAACATTCAGTAAGTACTTATGACATTAAATACAAATGATATTATCGACAACCTTATAGAATCCGGGATTGAATTGAATTATTGCATCCGGCCGAAATCAAGGGCATGTTTTAGGGGATTGAACTCCATCCGATCACTTAAAGTGGATCGAATTTCACGATAGTATTGACTAATATAATTAAAAATTTTAATGGATTCGCCATATTAAAATTAGGATACATTTACAGAATTACGTCTTCCAGCAACAAATTTAGCCCATCGTTCCCAAATGAATCTAATTTTTCTAAAAATTTTAAATAATCTGTACGATTCTATTAACCACTCCAATATAGCTATAATGAATATACATGAAAAATTTCGATTATTTCATATTATTAATTTAGTGACATATAAACGATGACACACGTTCAAAGATCCATTGTGACAACCGTATTCTATTCAACAAGACAAAATATAATATTACAATTTAGATTAACATTAATATCATATTATTGAAAACGAAGATACACACCCAGCAATAGTCTAGACTAGTCTAGAGCCTAGAAATATTCTTTAAAGTAGCATAATACTTGCTTATATGGGGTAGTTTTAGATTCATAAAATACTTGTAAGATCAGTGGCGGCTCGTGATATTTGTATTAGTGTGCACAATTAAATGGAGAAGATAATAAGCAGTAACAAACCGAAAAATTTTTCTTTATTTTTTTTATAATTATTTTTGAACCGATGCATATCTTCGAAACCCCAAATGATTATTTTGAATCCTAAAAATATTAAAAGGCAAGTTATTGTTTCTTGTTAAAACATGTCGTAAAAGTAATATCAGAAACCTACCCATTTATTAAGTAATAAAGAGGCTCTTCCGGAACTCCTAAAGATGGCTCATCTAAAAACAGTGTACAGGAGTAATATGAATTGAATTGCATGCCGATCAGCTTGCTGTCATATGCTAGTAAATTTTTGAAAAAGACGTTTACAGGGTGGCCCGTTTATTATGGCTAAAGGTATGCGTCCGATATCCGACAGTGTTTCTATTGGTTAAAATATTCGTCTTCCTATTGGTTGGATTGACAAGACACAGGAAGAATTCCCAGAACTTTCATTTATTCAACACACAGTTAGAGGGACCCAAAGATAAGTTTTAACCGACAAATGTACCATGATCTTGTCCTTCGTACTAAACTGAAATTACCTTATATAAGTGCAAATCCATTGTTTATATAATCCTTATACAATGGCAAATCTCTCGCCAGCAAAAATCGATTCACGCACACGATAGGTGCGGGTTAATATTAATTAATATATTAATAACATTAATAGATTTTGAAATTCTCCCTACCAATCCTCAAATAGTACAAACATCTGTCATGATGGGGTACAGTCTCATTTCCTTTTATAAATTATGTTAAGCATATTGCTGTGCTCGATTTTTATAAGTAATCGGAACCCAAAATCTTTTACTTTGATTGATTTGTTAATATGTAGTAGCAGACGCACATACATATAACACATTATATAAGTCAACAAAACAAATAATAAGTGAGGTTAAGAAACACGCGATATCGGACAAAAGTTAAAATAATTCCATAACTCCATACGACATAGGATGATTTTAAAAATCTTCGGATAATAATTGGCGCCAAATCATTCTGATCAATAGGAGCTCCGTCGGATCATCGTAAAATGGTACCAATATGGCGGCAAGTGACACATCAGAATTTCCGTGTGAAGAAAACGCGAATTTTGCATGTTGCAAAAAGAAAGTAAATAGTACTCTTGTGTGCATAACGTGTGGAAAAGTCTTTCATTCATCATGTGCTATAAGAGATAGGCGAGAAAAGGTGAAAATCTTGGGAAAAACACGATTAGTGTGTAATTGAACCATGAAGGTCAAAGTACACAACGCCAATCAGGTGATAAGGTGAAAGAAAAGAATGTCGAAATTATCTATCTTAAGTCATTATTAGACGAAATGAGAAGTCAGAACTTAATTCTCGAAGAAAATAATTCGCTGCTGAGGGAAAAAGTTAAGAATCTAGAAGAAAAACAATCCAAAAATAAAGATCCCCAGGTAAATAGAAAACCAAAACAAACAAAAAGGCCAGGACGAAAAAGGAAGAGACGATAAGAAATGACAGCTCCGTCTCCACCTCCACCGAAAAATGGGCAATTACTTCAAAAACCAAAAGAAAAAGAGGACTTAGCAACAGTAGGAGAGAATGTTGCTACAGCTTGTAGTACGCTTGCAAGCACATCGCAATCGCCCAAAACCAAAAAGCAAAAACCCGAAGGTCCATATGGAAGAGAAAGTAAGGTTAAGGGAAAAGTAAACAACGATGAGACAAATGTTTACGCTCCTAAGAACAATGAAGATCATAAAGCTGAAATAAACACAGATGGGTCTTGGAATATTGTCGAAAATTGAAAAAATAAAAGGCGTAATATAGATCCCCGCAGTAGACCAGCACCAGTCCAAGGAAGCAGCGAAAATCCAACACAGTTGAAAATCGCCACTGTTTACACATGGCTTTTTGTGTCCGGTTTTACACCTGACACGTTGCCGCAATATATCACCAACTATTTGAAAAGTAATGACAAAGTCAATAACGTATATGAGAAAATAAAAACAAGAAAAGACAAACTATTTAGCTCCTTCAAACTTGGGGTAATAAAAGAAGACAAGGATGCCGTCCTTAGTGCAGCCTTCTGGCCTAAGGGTGTTAATATAAACGTTTTTTTTAACTTAAAGAGAGTAATATTCCAAAGGAAATAAAGAACGAGGAAAGCATAACTTGCTTTAGTATTTTACATTGTAACATAACATCACTGAAAAACAAAATACACCAATTGGATGCATTCCTGGAGGACAAATCATTTAGTATGGTAGCTCTGACAGAACATTGGCTAACAAGAGAAGAACTAGAAACTCTTAGCATCTCTGGCTATAACCTAGTCAATTATACAGCGAGAACTGAATACAGGGGTGGAGGTACACTTATCCTATTAAATAGAAAGCTAAAATAGAGACTGTTAACATTGTATCAATTAACATTGAAAAATGTATAGAATTATCATGCATTTTAATTAAACCATATAACTTTTATGTAATAATAGTTTATAGGACTCCGGCAGGGTGCTTTGGCACTTTTATGGATGCACTTGAATCGGTACTTGAACGGATCCGGTGTGGCAGCAATGTTGTACTGGCAGGGGATTTTAATGTGCAATTAGGAACTAATCAAGGGGAGGCACGCTCCTTATGTGATCTAGTACAAAGCTACGGCCTCTGGAAAGAAACCAACACGGGGAGATGCCTGCCTGGATAACATTTTTGTTAACCTCGGGTCTGATTTTGTAAAATCTAATATTGTAGAGATGGATATTTCTGATCATAACGGGCAGACGGTACTCTTCAATATAAGCCTTGTAAGTAATAATCAAATCTCACAAAAAAAAATTTTTAGACCACTAACTCAGAAGGGGCTATTCAGTTATTTTACACTTATTGAATCGGCACAGTGGGACTTCATTGATGGAGATAATTCAGTAGATCGGAAATTCTCCACTTTTATAGATCTTTTACGGGGCGCTTACTTACAGTCCTTTCCGGAGAGAACTTACAAGGTCAGATCTGACGGACCGCATAGAGTTCGGTGGTTCAACGATACTCTGTGGCACATGAGAGAAACAGTTTCTTTTCTTGGGCAGGTAAGTAGACAATATAACACACCTGGAAACAAGGAAGAGTACAAACTGAGTAAGCAAAGATATGTCCAAGCAATTAAAGATCACAAGCAAGCAGCAAACGATAACATGATTCGAACGGCAAAGAATCCATCAAAAAGCATGTGGGGTCTTATTAATAACCAGAGGGGTAAGAACAAACAGTGTAGGGACATAGGTATAGATCCAAACGTTTTTAACGAATACTTTAGCAATATTGCGCATGATTTAGTAAGTAAAATCGAGAACAGCGGTATTAGTCCACTTGATTTCCTAGATAACTTAAATATAAACTTCAACCACAGCTTTACTTTTGGTGAAGTAACATTCAATGAAGTCAGGGATATTATTGACAACTTAAAAAATAAAAACAGCACTGACACCTATGGTCTCTCAGTGAAACTCGTAAAACAAATAAAAAATCTCATAATAATTCCACTCACAAAAATGATCAAACAATGTTTTAAAGAGAATGTTTTTCCCGAGGTTCTAAAGAAAGCTATAGTGGTGCCTATCTTTAAAAAGGGGGACGAGGAGGACGTATCCAACTATCGGCCGATCTCACTACTACCAATAGTGTCAAAAATTATAGAGAAATGCATGGCTAAAAAAATTAACACCTTTTTTTAAAATAACAATCTATTCTCTAATAGTCAGTTTGGTTTTAGGGAGGGAAGGAGCACTGTTCTGGGCATTCTCTCCACAGCGATGGACTCGTACGAAGATTTGGAATATGACCTCGTTCAGTTCTATGATCTTAGCAAGGCCTTCGATTGCGTCTCCCATGATATTTTGCTGAATAAGCTAAAATATTACAATTTCACAAATGGAAGTATTAAACTCCTAGAATCATATCTACAGGATCGGAAGCAGGCTGTGAGGGTGGGCGACGGGTCATCGGTTGAGAGTGTTGTGAGTATTGGTGTTCCTCAGGGGTCGGTCCTGGGACCTATCCTCTTCTTAATTTACATCAATGATTTACCTCTGAGTGAGGCGCATGCAAGATATACTCTCTTTGCGGATGACACGACGTTTGCCGTTCGTGGCAAAGATTTTGAAGCCGTCCAGGGGGAGGCGTTGGAGGCGCATGAGAGGGCTGAGCTATGGTTCTGTTCTAACAAGCTTGTCATGAACACTGATAAGACTCAAAGGTTAATTTTTACTTTACGGGATTTACAGGGTGTTGACAATGGGGAGTCTGTCAAGTTCTTGGGGGTTTACCTGGATCCCACTCTAAGATGGGACGTCCAAGTGGAGAATGTGTCGAGAAGGCTGGGAAGTTGCCTCTTTCTGCTGAAGAATCTGAGGGGCATTGTCTCAATGGAGACGTTACTGTCTGCCTATTATGCTCTATTCGACTCTGTTATGACATATGGCATAATGGCGTGGGGTGGGGCGTCGTTGGCGGAAGAGATAACCTTGTAACTGCATACTGCAGGCTGAAGAAGTGCCAGTGCAGGCCTGAGCACCTTGCCATAAAATTTTATAATAAGTTACCTCCTAATGTGCGAAGCTTTTCATTAACTAAACTGAAGTCTTTCATAAAAGAGATTTTGATTAGAAATGTATTTTATAGTAGTGATGAGTTTCTGTGCTGTAATCAAATATTTTAAAATGGTGCCCATGAAGGGTTTACTTATTTATTTTAATTTAAATTTTAAGGTGTTTCCGTAAATGTTTTTTTTTTGTGGTGACTATTTTTAATATGTTCAACCGAATATTCTAATTTTTTGATATTTTAATAAGCCTTAATGACAGTTATATTAGAGTTATATTATTGTGGTAAATTATTGACGTGGTAAACAAGAAATTGTATTGACATTAATAAACTATTTTGATTTTTTGATTTTGTATCGTCGGATATCGGACGCATGAAAATCCACCCCAACACCCTATCACGATACACGATGCAAAAGAACGACTGTTGTGTCTGCTAGAACAGCTGCGCCCGCCCGACGAAAGGTTAATCGTCCCAACTGGGGTAATAAGTAGGTGTATTGTCAGACCACAAGAAATATAGTGTCATTTCTGTACTGCTCGATTGTTTTTTCTTTCGCCACGCCTCGCCGTCATGGCCAACTAATAACAAAACTTAAAAGCCGCATTCTTACGATAGAAAAATATTAAATTGACAATATTTCAAAAACTACAAATTTTTCGAATAGACAACCTTAAATAAAGACGCCCTTATTTTTAATGCTAAATATGATAAAACTATAAAAATTGGGGGTTTCCGTTTAAAAAAAAATAACGATTTTTTCCTTTAAATTTTTAATGTTAGTTTTTGATCACTCTGTATTTATTTATTACAAAAATGCCATCACAGACTACTAGAGTAGACCCCCTTCTACAATGAAACGAACTCCAATTAATAAAGGATTTCAACAGGAGAAATTGATAGTTATATCAATATAACATGCAAACGACATTTTTGACATAAAATTCAAAATATGTCAAAAATCAAAATCAAAATTTATTAATGTTAACATACAACATAGTATTCACACACGTCATAAATATTTAAAATAAGACAAGGACTACTTAAAATAAGACCAGGACTATCCACTATCATGGCATGACACACAACACCTTAAATGATTTGTTTATTTTTTTTTTATATTAAAAGTATTGAACATGTACTCATTAGAGTTGACATTCAAGAAACTCCTCAAAGATATAAAAGGCCTTACTCACTATGACCTCCTTACATTTAATGTTTAATGATTTAAAAGGTAACAATTTCCGTTGAAGTAGTAGCTTGTTAAACAGTTTGATTGCCATAAATGCCGGTCTACCTTGGCACTTCTTCAATCTGCAATATTTGGTTAGCAGATGGTGTTTGTTTCTGGTATCATAATCATGACAGTCCCCATGGGCTGTGAACTCTTCTTCGCGTTGTTTTATGAAGAGAAGGCTTTGTAGTATGCAGACCGATGAAAATAAGCACGCGCAAGCTAGAGAAGGCACCCCTACAGTCCTCCCTGTACCCCAGTCCACACACTTTTCTAAAGGCCCTTCTTTGAAGGCCTAAGACCCTAGATGCCTGAGGCGATCCTCCCCAGGCAAGTATTCCATAGGACATGATGCTATGGAATAAGGAGTAGTAAGGTTTAACTGTGAGACTGCCGTGCAGGGTGTGTTGGGTGACTGGAAGCAGAATGTCGATAGGAATTTAACTATTGGTGCTGTCTTTTTGGATCTAAGAAGGGCTTTTGAGACTGTGAATCGAAACCGCCTAATATTGAAATTGAGAGGTGTAGGACTAGATGGGGTAGTCTTAAGGTGGTTTATTAATTACTTGAAAGATCGAAAACAAGTACTAAAAATTAATAATGTTTTATCAGAACCCATAACAAATGAATATGGTGTACCACAAGGTAGTGTTTTGGATCCTTTGCTATTTATTGTATATATAAATGACCTAATACAGTATGTTAAAAACTGCACAATTTACCTTTTCGCAGACGATGTCCTTTTTTATTTTGCAACATCAGACACACTTGCACTTCAAACAAGATTAAATGAAATAATGAACTCAGTTTATAACTGGTGTAGTGGTAAATGATTTAAAGATAAATATTACAAAGACAAAATACATGATAATAGCAAAGGAATCTTTTTATAGACAGCTGCCAGCAGCAGACTTAAACACAAAGGTGGGAGAAAACTGTATAGAGGGTGTATCTAAAGTAAAATACCTAGGCATTTGAATAGATAGAGAGTTAAATTTTACAGCCCATGCACTGGAAATAATCAAAAAAATTGCATATAAAATACATTATCTATCTAGATGCTCACCTTACCTAAGTTCTTGGACAAGAAAGACTATATATACTCATACTTCCCCATTTTAATTATTGTTCAAGTATCATGTTCCTTTTAAGACAGAATGAAATGTCTAGACTGCAGAAGATGCAAAACAGGGCCATGAGAGTGATATTCGGAAAACCAAGACTGACTCCAACTAAGGACATGTTACAAACTTTAGAGTGGTTGCCAGCGAGGGAGCACTTACTACTTAACACACTGACTTTTATCCATAAAATTAGAATCGGTCAAGCACCGCAGTATCTGTTAAGCAAGGTCTCATACGGTGCAGATATTCATGAGCATAATACACGGAATAGGAATAACTTTTACATCCCAAGAGGTTCTCAAGAACGTTTCCAAAATTCCTTGTTTTTTAGCGGTTTAAATAAATATAACATATTGCCGAATCATATTAAAGCAATAGAAAAGGTTGACTCCTTTAAAATAGCTTTAAAGAAACATTTATTTATTGGCCTTGTTTAATGATTATTGTCTTCTTACTACTATTGATTTTACTTTGTTGATGGCATGCCAGTTGTTTGCTGAATATAATGGTTGTAAATGTTGTGGAAGTGTTAAACTTTATGTCATAATCAGTCTTTTATTTGTATACTTGTTTTGTTTTTTATATAGCTTATTGTTTTATTTTGTATTGTAATTAATTATAGTATTTTATTTGACATTGTATCATTGTTTTTTTATTTTTGTGTTTAAAAATGTATTATTAGTCTTGACTAAATAAACGACTAAATAAATAAATAAAATAAATAAATAAGCAAATGACATCGTGTCACGCGCCACACTTCCCGCCAAGTTGCGCAGCACAAAAACACTGCTCCTAAGTCTTCCACAGACATCACCTACGTGCACATCCCAATTTAATTTGGCATCAATGTTCACTCCAAGAAACTTTGTTGATTGTACACCTCTGTGGTTGACTTCCCTAAGCGTGAAAAGCATATGCTGCGTTTTGTCTGGGTTAAACAAAAGTTTGTTGGCCAGGAACCAGTCCTCAACTGCTGTGCGCGCCATTGACAGCCGCTCCCCAGCCTCCTGCTCCGAGCATCCAGACACACAGACCGTGGTATTGTCAGCAAACACCACACATTTAGCAAGCGAGGCACATGCTGGTAAGTCGTTTATGTAAATCAAGAAAAGGACCGGTCCCAACACCGATCCTTGTGGGACACCAATATCCAGCCAAGCTTCCGCAGACAGCACTCTACCCATTTTCACACTCTGAAAACGATCCTGAAAGTATAATTGTGTCAATTTTATACTGTTATCGCTAAAATTATAGTATTTTTGGTTTTCTAGAAGAATATTATGATTGGCACAATCAAACGCCTTACTTAGGTCGCAAAACATAGCTGATAAGTACTGCATATCCTCATGAGAGTCCATTATAGCGTCAAGCAAGTCCATAACTCCAAGGACGTGTTTGTGTCATTTCTGAAGCCAAACTGCCTATCTGTAAACAAGTTGTTATCCTCAAAGAAAGAAGCAATTTGCAGAACCATTACCCTTTCAAATACCTTCGAGATGATTGGAAGCAAGGAAATTGGTCGAAAGTTTGCAGCATCATCCTTATCACCCTTCTTGTAGATAGGAGTCCAACCAATTCCTTAATATCTGTAACCTCAACCAGTGTAATACCATAATGAATTATATGAGTAGGATATTAGATTTAGTCTTAAGTAACATGAATATATTTAATTTTAGCAGATGTGACCAACCTCTGGTAAGTGAAGATCCATGTCATCCAGCTTTATATTTTACAATTAAAATAATTGCCAATTTTGTGGAGGATAAAGAGGTTAAGCCTATGTACGTTTATGATTATGCTAAGGGTGACTTTGTACTACTGCATAACCTTATTAAAGCCACCAGCTGGGCTGATTTAAATGAAGCTGGTGCATTGTGCTTTGGATATTTTTATAACAAATTTTTTTTTATGTATTGATAGGGCAGTACCAAAGAAAAAGATGAATAATTTTAAAAGCAAATGTAAATATTCTAATTATTTCTCACCAGAGCTTATTAAAAAAATAAAAGAGAAAAACCGATTACATCGGCAAATTAGTGGAGGTAAGGCATCTGCAGAACAACAATTTCAATATCGAGAGCTCAGGAAAAATATTAAAGGGCAAACAAAACAAAAGTACAAAACTTATCATTTACAAGTGCCCAGGATAGCGAGGCCCGCCAACGAACTCGCCAGGCTTCAAACCTTCCCCTCCCCCTTCCACGACCGACTAAGGAACTGAACAAAAGGTCTTTGATATATGAAGGCAAAAAATGTTTAACCACCTGCCAGTTCATATTAGGGCTAATAATTCAATTAGACTTTTTAGAAAATCCGTAAAGGAACTTCTTTTGTGTAAGGCATATTATGATATGAGCGAGTTTTACACAGATAGATTGTTGTGATATTTTATATGTTGGCTGCGTGTTATTTATACATATTTATTGGTATTAATTAGGGTATTTTATTATGATGATGACGGAAATAGAAGACAAAATACATGTGAATAGTTCTAATAGTATACTGACCAAAAAAATTTTTTTATTTTTTTATTTTTTGTTTGTTGTATTGTTTTTCAAGTATATGTAGACTCAATTTTTTGTTTTTAAAATTTTTACTTATTAGGAGCCTATTTGCTACTGCTCTGTAATTTTAACCTGTATGATTGTTTAGATATAAGTATAGGTGTAGCATACATTGTCAATGGAAACTAGTTTTTCTTCAAACGTCAGTAAATTCGTCATTACTCGACTGTGTAGGCGGCCGCGAAGTTTCGTTTTTCCTCCGCCGGAGCTTTACTTTTCACTTTTCCGCCGGCGGAGGTAAAAGTGTTGTCATAGCAACATAGATACAATACAAACAAACAACAAAATAAGCGTCAACAACTCAAGATTTATTAAACTACAATTTTTATTTACCACTCAATTTGTGACTGTATTTCTAAAAATCACTAATTTAGGAACACATTGGTTATTATTTAATCGAACTTACTCAATAATTGCTTATCAATACGGAATTAAAACGCAATCGGAGACTCAATCTTAAAAAAAAAAAATTATTGTTGACAGTGTTCACTGACAGCTTTATGTTACATTACTATAGCAACAACCTGTGCCTATTCACAGAGACCGGTCTAAGCCGCCTTGCGAACCCACTTATCTTTAATAATAATTAGATATTTTTACTATTAAAAAGAGATGTTTTTGCATTAATTTGTCGACATTTGAAGAAAAAACAGCATATTTTATTTGGAGGAAAAGTTACTTTTCATGGCTTGCTCTCTATTACCAGCCTCATTCCGTTCGGCTGTTAAACATGAGCGCGCCATGAAAAGTATCACTTTTCCTCCATATAAAATAATATACTATTCTTAAACAATAAAGCATTTTTGATTTGATTATATATATACTCAGTTTATTCAGTTTATTCACATAATTTACAATAGTTTTACAATACAATAAATTGCAACATTTACAATTTCAGCTACTTAAATAGGTTATTGCACCTAGATTACTAGCAATCTGTCTGTGCAAAAATGTTAGTCGGAAAATTATTTTCTTATATTATAATAATGTCAAAATAATGTTTATGTTACAACCTGCATGTACTAAAGTTAAAAGATACAATGTGAAGGATGAAAAGTTTGAAGGAAAAAAACAAAAAAGAAAACCAAGAAAAATTCAAGAGTACACACAACACACAAGCAATGAGAATCACAACAGTTCAAGAAATGTTTTATAGTTGCTGTAGATGAGTGGCTTACACTTTTTGGCAAATGCATGATATTTAGATATATTTTTTATGTTAGTTGGCAAGGAATTGTATATTTTGGGGGCTAGGCTTGTAAAAAATCTCTGGTTGCCATCCCTTCTGTAAAAAGGAACAATCAAATTCTGATTGGTTACTTGTCTAGTTTGGCATGCGTGCTCAACTTTTGTTTGTAAGTCATTGCTACTGTACAGAAAGAGACAAATGTTATAAAAGTATAACATTCTAATGTTAAGAGTGTTGTCGTCATAGAGCTGTTCAGTAGGAAATTGTTTTTCTTTCTGAAATATGACTTTTAAAATATAATTTTGCACCACATTCAAAGGTTCAAGAGAGTTCTTGTACAGACCACCCCACACAATTATAGCATACTGTAGAATAGGCTCCACCAAAGCTTTATAGATGGATATAAGTAAGTTTTTGTTCATTATTGTCCGAGCTTACTGTATCTTTTTGATAACAACTCTAAATCTATGCTGCAAGTATTACAAAATAGAGCTATGCGCATAATTTTGTCATGTAATAGGTATACACCAATTAACACTATGCTTACATGCCTGGAGTGGCAAACGGTGGCTCAGAGATTAAAATTTTTAACAATGATTTTTATATTTAAGATACTAAATAATCTACTACCATCATACCTTAGCAGTCGAGTAACTTTTGTTAGGGATGTGCATGAATATCCCACCCGTAATAGGGACAATTTTTATATAAAAAGAACAAATTCAAAAAGGGCCATGAATTCGCTTTTCTTTAAAGGACTTAGTGAATATAATGATTTACCTGCTGCAGTCAGAGACTGTACATCGGTGGGTCAATTCAGACGAGAGCTGATAAAATTAGATTAAAAAGTGTCTAAAGTAATGATGTGTGAACATATGTATGTATACATAACTCTATACCTACTGTGAGTTTTCTTAGTTGTAAAGTTAGTAGTTTGTATTAGGCTTGCCTACTGAAATATATGATTATTATTATTATTATTATTATTATAAATTTACGTAACTCATAAAATTTGAAGACCAGCCCTCTAATTCTAGCAACCAAACCATCAACATGTTTAGACCACTTTAAGTTCTTATCAACTATAACACCTAAATATTTGATGTAATCAACTTCATTTATTTTTAATCCTGTTCCGTTCAGCTGTAAAAAGTTGAAATTAGGTCTGTTCACATCAGTAAGAGAGAATGCAATATATTTTGATTTGTCTATGTTAAGGGTTAATTCGCTAAAGTCCAACCACTCCTTCACCATTCCAATACCCAGTTCAGCCTTAGTTTTTACCCGCTCCCAACTATCATCAGTAAATACCAAAACTGTGTCATCCGCATATGATATAATTAAGCCTTTAATTTTTTTGCTCAGTAATGAATTTATGTATACGATAAACAGGAGCGGCCCCAAAACAGTGCTCTGGGGGATGCCCAAATGGATCGTTAGATAGTCACTCAAAATGTGATTTACTCTAACCTGCTGTGTCCTGTCTTCCAAATAACTGTGAAAGACGTCCAACACAGTGCCCCTTACTCCGCAGTGCTCTAGCACATCCAATAGCTTTTTATGAGGCACTGTGTCGAAAGCCTTTGCAAGGTCCAAAAAGACACCCAGGCACTTTCTGCGTCCGTCCAAGTGAGATTTGATAGAATCAACAAGTTTAAATATAGCATGATCAGTACTAACACCCTTTTGGAAGCCAAATTGATTTTTATTCAAAAGTTTGTGTGATGTAAAAAAATTAAGTAGTCTGTCTTTAAGACATTTCTCGAACAATTTGGCAAAAGTACTAATTAGACTTATCGGTCGAAAATTACCAATATCTGTTCTATTTCCAGACTTATAAATTGGGACCACTACAGACTTTTTAAAGTCATTTGGCACAGTTCCCTGAAGAAAGATTAGGTTTATGACGTGCATAAGCGGACTAATAATGTATAAGTGATGGTCTTTTATTAATTTTGAGCTAATTTCGTCAAACCCTGGAGAACTATTGTTTTTTAGTGACGCTATATGTAAAATCAGTTCGTTTTTATGAACTGGCTTTAGAAACATGTTCTGAGTAACGCGGCCACTTTCAAAGCTATTGTGTTTTTTAGGTACTTTTATTTTGGCAGCCATTTGTTTTCCTATCTTTGTAAAATATTCATTACAATAGTTTGCCATCTGTTTTGTATTTATAAACGGTTTTTTATTGCTACTTAGTATGTTAATGTCACTGATTTTATTTTTATTTGTGTTTGTGGCTTCGTTGATTACTTTATATATTTTGTTCATGTCATGTTTGTTGCAATTTACAATTTCGCGATAATATCTGGCTTTGGCTTCATTTATAATCCTTTTTAAATGATTCCTATATGTTTTGTATATCTGAATAAGTAGATCATTGTTCCTATTTTTAATTAAATCTTTCTTTAATTGGTCACGGTGTTTTATAGAAATTATAATAGCATTTGTGATCCAAGGTTTGATTTTGACATGCTTTCCAATTTTTATCACTTTTTTTGTTTTGCACTTGTTGAATATACCTATAAAAGTTTTATAAAATAAGTTCCACGCTGTATTTGCCTCATTACTTGTCAGAACAGAAATCCAAGACTCTTGACTAATTAGATTTTTAAATCTTAAATGATCGAAATTTATGATGGTTTTTTGAAAGGGCTCTGGCTTTTCTTGGATACTTTTGCATATTTGTAGATATATAGGGTAGTGATCTGTTGTATTGTTATTAACAACTGCAGAAAATAGGTTCAAACTGGCATTGTTTAAGTTTTGTTTAACAAATATATGGTCTATACATGACCTGGTATCCGTTGTAACTCTTGTATGCGTATTTATATATGACTTGTATCCCAGAGACATAAGTGCGGTCAAGTAGCTATTTGCAATAGCCAGATCATGGTTCAAAATATTTATATTTATGTCACCCAAGAATATTGTAAAATCTTTATTCTGTAGGTTAGCTAAGAAGTTTTCTAAATCAATTACAAAATTTTGTTCTGAAGTGGAGGGTGATCTATAACAAGTTACAACATTAAAAGATATATTATCAATCTCAAACTCAATCTCTGTTAAGGTGACATGTGAAGACGTTGTTTTAGTGTGTTTAATGTCAAAGTTAATTTTATTGTTTATGAAGATCAGAAGTCCATCATTTTGGTTTAGGGTACTATTATTAAAGAAGGTGGAAAATCCGGGGATATTAAACTGATCTGATGAACAATTGTTTCTGGTTTCACCCAGAATCAGAATGTCAATATTTTGTAGGTTACAAGTTTGCAAAAATATTAGAATCTCATCAAAGTGTCTGGAAGCACTACATACATTAAAGTGCAACATATCTAGAATCTTTTGGTTGGCCTTAACTTTGGTCCTAAAGTCATCCACTTCTAAGACTTTTTGCAACTGTTCCAAATCATTTTCCTTTTCCAGTGAATCAAGAATATTAGCAATATCCATAAAAAAATCGAGAAATAAAAAAGAATTTTATCAATAAAAAGAAACAGCAGAGACAAAAGACCACAACTTTGAGTACTACTACTTTGAATAGTAGTCTATAGTCGATTTATATCTTTGCAAAAAATATTTATATGTAGGGCACTCAGAAGAAAATGCTTCATGTTCAACATTTTGATTTAAGTTGTACTTCTCATTTGCTCGAGTGCAGTTACAACATTTTTTAAAGACCTTTTGACAATTTTCAGATTTGTGCTCTAGACTACAGTAAGTACAGGAGAGTTTATTCTTACAGTATGCTTCTCTATGATCATACGCAAAACATTTCTTGCATCTAGGTATTCGAGTATCTTCGTATATTGGACAGCGTTCCCATGATATAAACACCTTCCCACATGCCATTAGTCGGCCAAACAGGTCCCCAGAACATTCGCCAAAAACAATAGATTTGTTGTTTTTTATTGGCTTTATGAATGTTATATTTAGGTCATCATCACCTTGGATAAACTGGTTTTACTGTTTCAAACAGTTGGTAATATCTTCCATGTTCATATTTTTTGTTGTCGCAATAATCTTGAATCTCGGCCTCCTCATTTCTGCCAGCTCCACTGTGTACTTTTCCTCCGTGTCTCGGTCCTGTATAGTTTTCAACAACTTTCGGGATTCCTGTTCGCTACTACAGTTGATCACCACAACTGCAGTCTTAACAGTTTTAATGCTAACATTCAACTCATTCGGCTTAATTTTTAATTGAAGATCGGCTTTAGTAACTTCCGCATCTTGCATATTTTTCGGCTTAACAAGCACCGGGGGGATATTCTTAGGACTATGAGGTCGTGTTGATGGTTGCTGCAGGGCAGGAGCAGAAGCAACACTTGCGTATGATTTTGTGCCTTCCATGTCCTTTATTTGTCGCTGCAGCATATCAATTATCATTTGTTTATCATTTATAATTGTAGTTTTATCTAGAATTGTGTTTTTAAGACACTCTATAAAATCATTCTCTCTACAGTGTTTACAAAAAAATTTGAGTTGTCGCTCTGCAAGAGGCATGCATCTTATTTCAGATGAAGATAATCCAGAACAATCTCCACAATAATATGTTTTGCAAGAATCACAGGCAAAAAACGTAAATTTTTTCCTTCTTGTTTTGCTTTTGCTTGCACTTTATGCATTCAGTATCACCCATGTTTACTTCTCCTCAGGCATAGGAAAAATGCTCCACATGAGTTGGCAACAGCGCCTGGTACTTGATCAGAAGACCACACGTTTTCAGTAAAGCCTTGTTAATATTTCCACACAGAAACTCACTATCTTCATTTGTACATCAACATCCAGGCTTACAAACACCTTTAAAGCCTTTTCCATGAATTAATTTAAGAAAAAAACCGAACTTTTCACTAAAGTTACTGACAAATGTAAACACTAACACAAGCAACGTTGCCGTATAAATACAATGAATATAAAAACAATGAATTAGTAAACCTTTGTTTAATTAAATAAATAGGTTTCTGGTTTAGACTGTATAAACCTTAATTAAACAGATAGTTTATGGAACTATATCATTTAAGGAAACAATAAGTCAATGATTGTTAAAGAATATTAAAATTAGGCATAACTGGAATACTCCTTGAGAAAACTCACCAATTAATAATTATCGGTAATATTTCGTCAAAGTTATTATGCACGCTCAACACAACGACACAAACCAACAACCTAACTTAAACTAAAAGGGGCGATGCCAGGCAAATGGGCTACGGAATTTGTTTAGAAAATTTTATTTATTTATTTATTTATTTTTATTTATTTTTTATATATACATTAGATCTACAATACTATAGTTGCTTAATAAATAGAGCTAGCTATACAAAATTATTTGAGACATATGAAAAAAACAAAAACAAACCTACTGTCAGTTACTAAATAATATTTTACAATATTATAGGACCAATGTTTCAGAAAGCACCTAGATGACTGAACATCTGTATGTGCTCAAGACTAGATTTATAAAATTGTTAGGCTGAAATAAAAATAAGAGAGACATTACTAAAAAATGCAAGAACAAATTTTGGATTCAGCATCAGAAAAGCGACATAAAACTATGTTTGTTATCAAAAATAAAAGATCTACATGTTATCTTAAATAATTTGTATCTGGTAACATTTTTTATTTCCAAAGGGATAAGATTATAAATTTTAGGAGCCAAGTAATTTGCAAACCGAAGGTTAGCATTTGAGCAGCTATTGGGTATCATTATTTGCATATTTTCCTTACCTCTAGTATGATATGGATGGTTAATGTAGTTCCTTAAAACTTGATTCTTATATACAAAGGAAGATATTTCTAAGACGTATAGAGAACGTACATCAAATATCTCTTTGGAGTAGAGAAGTACAGTTGAAAAACGTTTATTCTTCTTATAAATGGTTTTTAGAATATAATTTTGCGCAACATTCAATGGTTTCAAAGCGTTTTCATACAGACCTCCCCACACAACAATGCCATATCTCATTAATGCCTCGACAATAGTTTTGTAAACAGAGATCAGAAGATTTTTTGTCAAAATATTTCTTAAAATGTAAAATTTATAAATTAGTTTTCTTATATTTTTCGTAAGGTTAGTAACCTGCTGGTTCCACTTTAAGTGTTTATCAACTATAATCCCCAAATATTTTGTTGAGGAAACTTCTTTAATAATGTCATTTAAGTTATCTATTTTAATATGTTCGAAGTTTGGGCGATTGCTTTCATTTAATGAGAAGGCTATGTAATTTGTTTTCTTTACATTAAGAGATAATTTGAAAGTGTTTAACCATTCTTTTATTTTGCTAATTCCATTAATTGCGCTGTTTTTTGTGTCATACCAATCTTTGCCAGAAAAGATAGCTACAATGTCATCCGCATAAGATATTATGGAGCAGTTGTTTAATTTTAGATCTGTTAGCGAATTAATATATGTAATGAAGAGTAGTGGCCCCAACACAGTACCCTGTGGAACGCCTATTCTAACGTTTAAGGGATCACTCAACGTATCCTCTATTTTTACCAATTGCTTTCTACTATCAAGATAACTTTGAAAGACATTCAACACAGCACCCCTAACACCGCACCTGTGCAAAACATCCAAAAGCAAGCCATGAGGAACCGTGTCGAATGCCCTTGCCAAGTCTAGAAACACGCTTATGCACTTTTTATTATTCTCCAGATTAAACCCATTATATCCGTCAGCAGTTTCTTTATTTTAAGTGTGGCTGCGTCGTCGGTTATTAAGATAACGTGTCGAAATTTATTAGTCTGAGAAAATCTTACTTCTTACACTTAGAATTTGTTTTGTTTTTGCAACATATTTGATAGTACTGGTATACCAGTACTGAGGCAATGTTAGAGGCATTGAGTTTTATGAGTGTAAATCAAAGACTAGTTTACCAAAATTTAATATTTTATTAAAATGTTACACAATCCACAGTTATAATATGAGAAATTCCAGTAATATATTTGTACCTAGATTTAATAACACAGAATCAAAAATCGTTATTTTATCAGGGTTTGTTAATTTATAATTTGCTGCCACTATATATTAGAGATAGTCAGAACTTAAATGAATTTAAGAGAAGACACAAGTAGGTACTGTTGGAATATTAACAAAAATTAATTCCAAATCTTCTTAGTTTTAGGTCATCGCCTTCTCAGTATGTTTATATGTTTATATTAAATCACGATGGCACTTCATGATTGGCTTATGAATATAAGTGCTGTCTAAACGTTATTGGCCCTGTGTGATCTGAATGTTTTCTTTAAGGCATCTTTTAAGATATAATTTCGAGAGCAGTTAGTAAGGGAGTCGCATTGAAACCTTCTGCATGCATTTTAGTAAAAGTAATTAAAACAGTTTTCTTGCAAGCCAATTCCATTGTGTTTTATTTCACCCATAATCCGACAAAAACTTGAACTTTTGGTGCATTGGTTTGGCTCAAATGGGGTGAATCCTCCAATTTTTTTGACTTAAACTACTCTATAGGACACCCCCTTTCTAATGAAAAAAAAAAAAGATTTGTAAAATCGACACAACTATGTGTCATCAGACTCAATGGGGCTAAGAGCCCCTTTAAATTAGGATTGGGATAAGACGGATGCCTCTCATTCTACGCAAATGTCTCCTAGTTAATATTTTCGCTCGAAAATCAATTTCAGGTGTGTTTTGTCTACATTTCTAGTGCTTTTGCGAAGAGATGCTGAAAATTTGTGTCGCACCTCGAACTTTGGGGGCATTTTTTCGGCTCAAATGTGGCTTATCTTTCAATTTTTTTGGCTTAAACCTTAAACTACTCTATAGGACATCCCCTTTCTAATGGAAAAAAGAAAAGGGACTGGTAAAGTATGACCCACAGAATTTCGCATCATACTCCATGTTCATGAACTACACATCACAAATCTTTTAACATCACAGTGCAAGATGTGTTTTTTAGGTACAATTAAATATTAATCTTCAAATTTATGAGTGGTGTGGTTATACACAACAAACCACTTCTATGAAATGACGGAAGGCTTCAGTAAAAACTGCGGTTCTTTTTGCTTTATGAACGAACACCCTAATACAAAACTGTTACGGGCTACCACTGAAGAAGCGTTAGACAAGGCTCAAGGCTTCACTTCTCTAAGGAAGAAGTTGTTACAGTTACAGAGCCATTTAACTTACCTAGATCCATCTCATTTTTTGTAATTTTGTCTCCTGTTCACATGCCTGTACGAATGGCCGTTTTTCTTGGTACCTTGTTTTGTTATGGAAATTATGAATGATTAACTTGGTAGGTAATCATTGTCCGTTTTCACAGATGGCTGCTTGGATCATAATTTATTTTTAAAATATACCTAATTGTAAAGCACAACTGCATTCTGCTTCTGCAATTGCAAATTGCAATTCTGCTGTCGTCTGTCGTCTGCAATCTGAATTTGCTGCATAGTGCATCCACCAAACACGAAACTGGAATTTTCTGGTATGTATTCGAAAAAAACCGTCAATCAAACAATTGAAACAATTAACTTCCGGTTTGCTCGACAGCTCGACCATGTAAACTAGAGATGCACGATATACATCGATGCATAAAAATATCGATATTTCTGGTAGAATTCACATGACGTCGCTTTTACCGCATCAGAGGGTTTCAGAGTTGGGCGCGCATTACATTGTTGACAACAAAATGTCTAATATTACACTTCACTTATGGCCCTCCGCTTGCCAACAGAAACTAGCCCAAGGCATGCTCAAATTGAAGAAAAAAACTTTTTACACATAATATTAATGGCTTGCCACTGGAATTTAACCCGGGTCGTATTGCACACTCAGCATTCCAATTCGCTAGACCCTAAAGATTTAGTCTTTGTCAACAATGTATTGCGCGCGCCGCTCTGAAGCTTTCTGATGCAGTACGGGCAACGTCTTCTGTAGGATTAACGGTTTTAAGCAATATATCGAGCGCTTAAGAAATATATTCGATGCGTTGATGTACGTTACTCGATATACCGATTTTTGAATTGTTGGCGTTTTTACTTCAAGTCATATCACATCAAATATCTACGTAATCTAATAAATTCTAAAAATAAATCGGAAAATTAAAAACAATCGATAACTCTGTATATAAGATTATGGGCGTAGCACAAACGTTTAAACACCATTATTTGGTCACCCGTGTCCATTACGGTCTGTTTCTATTTCTCTATTATGTGTTGCTAGTAGTAAGGACAGAAATACATTACTATTAACTGTTTTGACGTTGCCCTAGCAAACTTTTTTTTCTTGAATTTGGGTTAGATTGGGTTAGACTTATCTGGCTCTACGCCATAGAATGGGGTTTTAGGGGCAGAGGCCTATTAGACCACGGTTGAGATAGCTGCGTTTACGGCTCGTGTAGTAAAAATATTGAAAATAAGCAAAGGGTTAATAAAACTACGTAGGCTTTCACGGCCGGTATTATTAAAACTAAAGTTTTCCGGGCTGTTAGGCCGTGGTCGATTTTGTTTTACTCCATAGCTTTCAACTGCAGCTGCGGCAGTCATCTTCAGTGGCGCTGTGGTCGCGGGCGAAGTGTACGATGTGGCGTCCGAGGTGGTAATTACATCTGAAATTAGGATCCAGCATGGGTGCGACGGATTGGGACAATATCGATAAAATCACATACCAATCAATGGAGACCACCTTCCGAGCAACCGAAAACAAACAAAAGGGCAAATTCGACCGCATCAAACGCACTAGTCCGACTCCACCGACTCTGGATGTGCAACGAACTGTAATAAATAAATCGAATCGTGACTTGGCACCGGCTGAAATTTCTATCCTATCAAGGGGAGGAAACTTCGCAATTTCACCGCGAACTATACCGATTGATGACATCATCGCAAACGTTGAAGCAGGGCAAAAGCTACAACCACGGATCGCTGCAGAAATAAGAGCAGAAACAGTCAGGATCCTAAAACACGCAAAACAGATGAAAAGCAATGTCACGAAGGAAGAAATCAGGGCATTAAAAGAGCCAAACAAGGACCAGAGTATAATCGTTCTGCCGGCAGACAAGGGGAACGCCACTGTAATACTGAACACCGATGACTACAACAATAAAATAAAGAGCCTCTTGGATCCTGAGACATACAAGATCCTTCCACGTGACCCGACTCGCAAAATACAGGCAGAAACCAACCGACTGATTAAAAGTTCGACGTTAACACCAGAGCTCAAGAAGAAATTGGTTAAATCGGAAGCACTACCACCCAGGCTTTACGGATTACCGAAGATCCACAAGCCTGACGTTCCACTGAGGCCAATTGTAAGCGCCATTGGTTCACCGACATACGAACTAGCCCGGTATTTATCGGACATACTTCAGCCGCATATTGGCCAAACGCAGTCGTTCGTTCGGGACTCGACACACTTTGTGGAAAAGCTAAAAGACATCACTCTGAAACCTGAAGATGTCCTAGTCAGTTTCGACGTTGTTTCGCTGTTTACGAGCGTTCCTTTAGGCCTAACTTTGCATGAAATAAGAAAAAGGTTTCCTGAAGACATATCTGCCCTATTCCACCATTGCGTCACAACGACGTATTTCCAATGGAATCAAACTTTCTATGAGCAGAAAGATGGCGTAGCCATGGGAAGTCCAATCAGCCCGGTTGTCGCGAAATTTTATATGGAACAATTTGAGGACTTGGCACTAAGAACTGCTAAAAACCGTCCTTCCTGTTGGCTTCGGTATGGATGATGGATGATACGTTCGTGATCTGGAACCATGGAGAAGAAGAGCTGGGTCTGTTTCTACGGCATCTGAATAGCTTCCACCCTAAAATCCAGTTTACGATGGAAATTGAACGTGCAAAAAAAAACAGCTCCCGTTCCTGGACGTTCTAGTAACAAGGAAATATGATCTATCCTTGGGGCACACCATGTACCGCAAAGCCACACATACAGATCGTTATCTGCAGAACGAGTCTAATCATCATCCGAGACAAAAACGAACGGTTATTAAAACGTTGGTGGAAAGAGCAAAACGGATCTGTGAGCCGCAACATCTTCCGCAGGAACCAGCACATCTGGACAGAGTGCTCCAGGCCAATGGGTATCGTCCCCAGGACATCGAACGGGCAAAAAGACCGAGGAGACCAAACAATCAGGCCACACGGCAAGAAACACCAAACGGGATTGCCATATTGCCTTTTATAACAGGAGTTACCGACCGCATTGGCAGACTATTAGGAAAGCACAACATCAAGCCGGTTTTCAAGCCCACTACAAAAGTCCAAGAAATTCGCCGCTCGGCCAAAGATCGAAGAGACCCTCTTTCTTCCGCCGGAGTATACAGAATTCCTTGCTCGTGTGGAGCTGTATACATCGGAACGATAAAACGAAGCACAAACACGCGTCTGACTGAACACAAAAGTTCGTGCCGCCTAGGACAGACAGAAAAATCAGCGGTTGCAGAAGATGCCCTTCGAGAAGACAATCATCAGATTCTGTTTGATGAAACTGAGATTTTATCTTCAGCCAGGCATTTCTCGACCAAACTACATAGAGAAGCCATAGAAATCCACAAACACAAGGACAATTTCAATCGAAAAGGAGAAGGGCCACAAACGAACAGAATATGGCACAATATATTGGACAAAACAACAACGAAGCCAAGACAGAACAGAACCGGCCAATACCAATATATTACGATGTTCAATTACAGATTGTTCATTACTACATAGACTAGACTTAAATATGACAATGTTCCTACATCTGCTGTTAAGCCGGGCAGTGTTACATCACTGCCAGTGGCCAGCAGCTGGGGTCACCCTTAAGGGGTTGTTCTTAAACTACTTAAAACTAGGTATGCAGTACTATTCGTTGTGTGCTAATCTTTCTTTGGGTAAGCCCCTTCAAAGATACTAACAGGTTTATTGGCATCAAGCCTAATAGATTTGTCGTAAATGTTGCAGCGTTTGTACATAGAGGCATTATGTAGGGAAAACTACACGAAAAAACCCTACTTTTACTGTTCATTTGAACAGGGAGTCATAAAGTTAAAGTTATTTACAATATATACAACATTAATTAAGACAATACATTTAAAATTATGTACAGAAAGTGTGGGGACTTAACCAAGATAAGTCTGTTCAAGTGAAAATGGTATCAGGACGCGCTAAACGAGTACCGCGGGTCCGGCTGCGGATACACGGAGGCTTCGGTGGCTTGGAATCATATGCATAGTGAAATGGTAGCAGTGTTGCCAGAGGTCCGGTTAAAATGTCGGTAGATTTGGATTCTAAATATCGGTAGATTCGTGAAAAAATCGTTAGTTTTTCTGTTAATATGATTTTAATGCAAATGTTTTTATTGATACGTTTATTACTTGAAATATGAGAATTAAAACACTTTCCATGTACTATAAATGCATTTATTTAGTAAAAAATAGGTAAGCACCTACCTAAACATTACAAACTCACAAAATAAATGAACACATATTTTAAAAATATCTTCAGCTGCTTTTTTTCTTATGCCTGTACTGCTACCCTCACCACCACTATTACTATCACTATCACTCATGCTTTCGAATTTAAAATTTTATTGTGTGCGTAAAACGGTAACAAGCGAATAAATGAACTATTTTCTACGCAATGAAATTTTATATGAAGGTATTCCAGTAGTTCCCCTATTTCTCTAAAATAGGGAAATTACCCGGCATTTACTAAAACAGGGGAATCACCAGCCATTTACCACAACAGGAGTGAGTTTATTTAATACGTCGAACGACGCACCTGATTCCGTTCGTTTTAATCGGAATCGGGTGCGTTGGACGTCGTTCGATGTACTTAATGAACGCAACCCGAATCACCTTTCATCGAAAAGCAATGAATTAACGATTCTATGTAATTCCCAGGCAATCGGCAAACGAGGTGTAGAAATATGCCCTAAAATATTAATAATGTTAGATTTTTAATTTAAGTAAAGACGTTTTTAGACAATTTTATGGTATTGTCACGACTAACAACCATCCGAACGTTTTTGTGCTACCCTATAGAACTAGCCGCCCCGCCGTGCCCCTCGCTTCTCTGTCTGTATGAATCACCGACCGGCCCGCCGCGAAGTTTCGGGATAGCTGGAATTATCTCGATGGCCTCGTCGAGATCATATAGAGTGGCCTCGGAATACTTCCCGAATATTCGTGATAGATTTGAGATTATATATAAGCAGACCTAAGTCGGATAGTTAGTTAGTTCAGTTAATCATTGAGTGTTGAATAGATATTAGTGGTAAAGTTATAAGACTAGTTTAGTGAGTTAAATTGTATACAGTGGTAGTGAATAAAGAGAGTATTAGTTGAAAATAGCAAAGTTGTAATTCTGTTAAGAACCCACGGGAAAAACGTAACAGTATTTTTTATAAATGAAAAATCGGTAGAATGTTGGCGAAAATCGGTATATCGGTAGACACTATCCAAAATCGGTAGATCTACCGATAAATCGGTAGCTGTGGCATCACTGAATGGTAGGTTGAGCGTATTTATAGTTCGACCAGCTCCCTTCACAGGCCCCGCCCACTCGTCCGAACGACGTGGATTGGCCTGGCGAGGTAGACCTCGCACGTGTTTTTCAGGAGGTGTTGGTTTTCTGTGCTCCTGATATTTGGGGCGGATTATTTATTATATTTACATATTTACAGGGTAGATTTGGGGTAGTTTAGGGCTGATTTTATAAATAATGCTATTTATTAATTAGAAAAGGATGTTTTATTTAAGGTGGCATGATCTGTTTATAAAAAAGCGAGATTTCTCTGTATATTGTCCCGTGTTTTACAGGATTTTCGGGATCGTATCTAGCGTTAGCGATATTAGCCGTTAGGGGTGAGCCAGCTATCTGGCGCTCAAAGAATCTGCATGCTAGGGCATCGATGTACTCCTCGATGCATTCCATCTTTGCCCAAGCATGCAGGTCCTCTATCCTAACACGATCATTTAGCGTGAGTGAGAATGCGGCCCTAAGATAGTTATTTTGAATAACTTGAAGCTTCTTTTTGTGCGTCCTGGCGACGGAGCACCATACTGGGGCGCCATAGAGGAGGGCCGGTCGAATTATTGCTCTATACAGCGTGAGCTTATTACTAGGGCTTAAATATGCCCTTGCAGTTACAAGTGTGTTCAACCCTTTTTTAATCATAGCATTTTTGCTGATAACTGCTTGAATGTGTTGTGAAAAGTTAAGTTTTTTTATCCAGGATAATACCTAGATATTTCACCTTATTTTTCGGGAGGATGGGGGTATTATCAATTATTAATGGGGTGACATTAATATCTTTCAGTTTTCTTGTAATGACTATGAGCTCAGTTTTAGTGTTATTTAGTGCGATTTTCCACTTATTGTAATAAGGGATGAGCGAGCGCATATGATCCTGAAGGTTTGCCTTCGCCACTTCCGCTATAGGATTTAAGGAATAGATCGCTGTATCATCAGCGAACAAGGCTAAGTGGGTGTTAGGATTTGACGGGATATCTGCTATATAAAGATTGAACAATAGCGGCGATAGTACGGTTCCTTGGGGCACTCCTGACAGCAGGTTCCTGCTGGCAGACATCCTAGTGCCTATTTTTGTAGAAAAGACGCGTCCGGCAAGGTATGACGCGATGAGTGCTATCAAGTGCAGTGGCATGCTGTAATTTGCCAGCAGCTTGTACAGCAACCCATCGTGCCACACCCTGTCAAATGCTTTCTCAATGTCTAATAGCATTAGGGCTGTTGACTGTTTTTCAGTAAAACCCCTATATACATCGGTCGCGATTTTCGCGGCCAGCATGACTGTTCCATGCTGACCGCGAAAGCCGAATTGTTCGTTAGGGAGTATTTTCAGTCGGTCAACTTCCTTAGTGACCCTCGGCAAGATTAGCCTTTCAGCCACCTTACCGAGGGTGTTCAGGAGTGATATGGGCCTATATGACGCAGGCAGAGCAGGGTCTTTCCCTGGTTTAGGGAAGAGTACTATGCACGCTATTTTCCAGGACGCAGGGAAATGTTGCAGCCGGATGACCGCGTTAATTATATGCATGTACTGGATTAAGGTTTTCTGGGGCAAATTTTTGAGGACTGAATTCGGAATACCATCCGGGCCGGGAGCTTTATTTCTCGGGAGACGGCTGAGAGCTTTGCGAATGTCCGCCGGAGTGATTCTCAGCTTATCAAACACTGCCGGAGGAATAGGATAGGTTCGTTGTTTAAACGTATTAATGGATTGCGTGATAAGTTCCTGATCTGGCAGGGTGTCTGGCGCCGTACTATAGACGCTGCCCAGGTAGTCCGCAAAGGCTTCCGCTTTTTCGGCGTCATCGCCGTGTTCTTGGCCTTGATGCCTTATTACCGGCATTTGCGTAATACCTCCGCGAACTCGCCTGGTCAGCTTCCATAAAGAACCGTCGTCCCTGCTTATCGTATTAATATACGATAGCCAGGTTTGATTTTTATAATCCCGGATTTGCACCCTTATTTCCTCAGACAGCGCGTTGATCTGAGCGGATCCCACTTGTGTCCGATTTCTCTGCCATCGCCTTCGAAATCGGTTTCTAAAAGTTATGAGGTTCAGGATATGAACAGGAAGTGATTCGGTTCTAGGGCGCACTGTAACCCTAGTGCATAATGCATCACGGATGCGCTGGATGTTTGATGTAAGAGTTTCCACCTCGTTTTCCAGTTCCTGAACGGTTGTCAGCTGTTCCGGGATCACAGTAGACTCGTTCAGCTGCGCCCGGAACACCCTCCAGTCAATATTCCTATACGAAATGACGGTGTCATTAGACAAGGGGACCCTGCAGTATAGGCAAATCTTGACTGGAAGATGGTCCGAGTTTAGAGCATTCAGCTCTTGCAGCTGAGAAGTCCTGATAGCTCCCCGAGTGATGGCAACATCCAGGAACGAGGCGCCACGAAGATAAGTAGGATTAGGTGTTCTATGATAGGACATTTCCAGGTTGTTCTCAATTATTCTTTTGAATAATGTACCCCTGCTGTTAGTTACGCCGCCCCATTCGACGTGCGTGGCATTCAAGTCCCCTATCAGCAGGGATACTCGATTTATCGGGAGAAGTGCTAAGAGATCGGCTTCGACCAGGCGGAGACCCGGGGGCGCATAGCCGCCACATACACGTAGACCGCTCTCCAGTTCGATACTGACGTGCTCGATGGAAGTGCGCACGTTATATATGCGCCGGTACCGGAGAGACCCATGCACGAGACAGGCTACGCCTCCCCCGCGTCGATCGGGCCTATCAAATCTCTCGATTCTGTAACCGTTTACTCGTAGAGTAAAGTTCGGTGATAAATTCGTTTCGATGAGAAATACAACCTGAAAATTGGATTCATGCAAGAAATTACGAAATTCGCCTAGCTTGTTTCTGATACCATTACAATTCCAGCATAGTATTTGTAACATTATATGTTAAATTTACTATACTCGGTAGTAAAAAAGCGTAGGGAGGCCTGTATAATTTCCGCCCTATCGCCTCTACATGCTTCTAGCATGTTGCTAACAGTCGAGCGCTAAGTATAGCTGCTCTAGATTAACTAGACTATTTATTTTATTAACTACATTATTTAAGTTAGACATTATGTCGTTAATATTTGAATTAGAATTACTATTTGTATTGTTTTGATTAGCACGAATAGTACTACTAACCTTTTGCTGTACATTCATATTGACATTAGGGGGATGTTGTTGCTGATTTCGGCTGCCTCTTATAGGGGGGAAGGCTCGGTTGTACTGCTCTTCTTGTCGTTGGCCATTGTTTAGGCCTTGGCCCGCTTGGCCGTCAGCTACAAGGGGGTTGGGGCCTCTCCAGGCCGGTTTGTTCGGGGGTGGCGCTGGTCGATAGCTTTGTTTAGGTTTAGGCTTGTTGCTATTTATGTTTGTTTGTAACATGTTGATTTTGTATACGAATACTGGGCAGCTTTCATCAATAGACCGGTGCGGTCCGTTGCAGTTCACGCACTTCTGGAAGTCTGCGTTGCATTCTATTATTTCGTGGGTGCCAGCACATTTGCTGCACGCCACCCTCCGGTTGCAGTAGGTCCTCGCGTGCCCAAATTGCTGGCAACGCTTGCACTGCAGGATTGGTTTGTTTGAGCGCCGGGACTCCCAGCTTACACGTACTGCCATTAGCGTTTTAACTTCGCTATTAAGGCGTTTGATATTGAAGTTAGTGCCTAGAACGACTAAGTACATCGGGATGTATGTCTTTCTCATCTCGAAGACGTTCTTAGGCGTTATGTTGTACTCGTCTGTGAGTGCTTCTATTATTTCCTGTGGGGAAATGCTGCCATCTAAACCTCTGAGAACGAAGGCTCTAGTTTTCTCGAGTGATTCAGCGTATGAATGATATTCGGTTTTTTCGATATCAAGTGCTCTTTTAAGCGTATGTAGGTCATTCGCTGTGTTACAGTAAACAATAACCGAGTTTTTGGTGTATTTTAACTGGTATTGTTGAATCCGGAGTGCTTTGAGGTCTTCTCTCAGTTGTCGATGGTCAGCTAGTCGACCCTTAATTACCACTGGGGGTGGGGGGATGATTTTTGGCTTAGTTACTCCCTTTTTTGGGGCACTTTTGCGTCTATCGCTAGTCGAAGCGGACGTGGAGGCTATGCTTAACGTGTCTTCGTCTTCAGTGTTGACATCTTGTAAGGGTGCAAACTGATTATGTGTATTTAAGGGTTGTTGTCCCATGTCAAGGTTAACAATTCTGAAGTTTTTCTTGAATGGGATTGTCTTAAATGGCGTTTTATAGGGCTCTATATTATTTTCCTGTATCAGGGGCACAGGATTTGGGGGTGGTGGCGGTCCCATAACCTGGGAAACATTCGGGGGTTCTAGCGCTGATATTTTGCGGTCGCTATGAGTGCTAGTTTTTTGTATGACCGTCTTGTCACCTTGAATGACCTTCAGCTTTTTTGATGCCTCGGCACCAGCCAAATTTGTAGGACTACACTTTTTTTTGCCTGTGTCTATCTTCGCTGTGACTCTAGGTTTGATACCTAAGGGGTGGGTATCTTTCATGTGTTGTCGGATTTTAGATATTAGCTTGTATATATCATTTTGCGAGAGTTCACTTACTTTTTTAAGCTTTTCTGCGTCCATTCTACACTGAACACAGATTTCCGAATAACTCTTACATTTGTTCGTTATTTTCCTTACAGTTGAGTCGGAATACTTGTAGTCTGTTGCAGATTCCATAGATACATTGGACATGTTGTCCTCGTCCTCTGTAAGGTCCATTATTCGGACAAAAGCCGGGGTTCCGTCCCCGGAGACTAAAAAATTGCAGGAATAAAACCTTGTAGGGCCTTTACTAATAACAATATATGCTAGAAGCAAGCCAAAAGTGATTAAGAATGATCGGACGATCTTTTCGAAATAGAAAACCGCAGTGCTCAGATCTGGGAACACCAGCCAGTCTTGTTTGATTCGCGATCAAATCAAGAGTCCAGAACAGAACCGAAGGGGCCCGACGGGATGATACCACCGTTCAGTCCTCAGTCCGTCCGTCAGTCATAACTACGTCGGAATGTCGTGGAAACGGTTTTCGTTTTCCGCGATTTTTTCGCTTATTTTT